>JAJHUR010136282.1:60032-81901 GCA_027495735.1 Lutjanus campechanus | reverse complement strand
GCATAATGAAGTGACAAAAAGAAACTTTTCAGATTGACACCGTGCTCATCCTCTCTCACACATCCTAGGTGCGGACTGCTCCTTGGAACACAACCAGAGCCTTTATTTCTGCCATGAAGGGGAAATGCCTGCTGGAGGTCACAGGTGTGGCTGACCCGACAGGCTGTGGAGAAGGCTTCTCCTATGTCAAAGTGCCCAACAAGCCCACTCAACAGAAGGTCTGACCGTCTTAAGAAAAAGTCTTATCACCTCGATGTTTTGATATTCTAGTTTGTCTATGCACAGAGGGTGAAATCTTTGATCCTTTGTGGTTTTTCAGGATGACAAAGAGCCACAGCCTGCCAAGAAGACGGTGACGGGGACAGACGCTGACCTGAGGAGACTCTCACTGAAGAATGCCAAGCAGCTGCTGCGCAAGTTTGGTGTTCCAGAGGAAGAGGTAAGATCACGATTATATGCTGATGTAGGCAGAGGTTGCGTGAGACTTTGTTGTTGTCCATTATTTTGATGGACAGGGTCTTAAAAATTCTGTCATAATATATTTTTAGCCGTCATTTTAATTTTTTATGATAATGAGACATTTAATAACATTTAATTTTCAAAAACAACTCGGTCATTTAACATACAGAACAAAATGTATGCATTTGTAGGGGTATGGAGAGAAAAGATGAACAGATACACTGTCTGCAGTCTCTTACTATGTCAACAGTCTAGGTCTGCTAACAACACAAGGCGTTGATGAATGTAGTTTTAGCCACTTGCTTGTCCTTTATCACCTTGTTTAGCAACCACATCATAATTGTCGGGCTCAGTGTTGCCAATTTGGCAACTTTCTTGCTAGATTTAGTGCCTTTTCAGACCTTCTTAGTGCCTTTGTTTCTAAAAATTCAGACCTTCGTGGGAAAGACAACAAATATATTCAAATGTATTACATTGTAAGTTATGCTCATGTTGTAGTGTGTTTGATTATTTGGCTTAAGATTTTCCTATTTGTAAAATGACTTAAGCTGATCTCTCCCTCATTGCAACAGACACAAGACCTTGTTATGGTAGATCACCCTGAGTGTTTTAATCTTTCAAAATGATGGAGGCGTTTCAATTTTTTCTGTCATTGTTTTAAAAAAATTCAGTCCGTGACGGAAAATATTCAGTTAATATGACTTCTGGATGTAGGACATTTTATTCACTTTGACTGGAACACCCACAAAAACTTTTTGAGTGGGGGTTTCTCACCTTAACTTTCAGGCTTGTTAAAGTGATTGTGTGCTTGTATTTGCTTCAGATCAAGAAGCTCTCACGCTGGGAGGTGATTGACGTGGTGAGAACCATGTCCACAGAGCAGGCACGTTCAGGTGAGGGACCCATGAGCAAGTTTGCCAGAGGCTCCCGTTTCTCTGTTGCCGAACACCAGGAGCGCTACAAGGAGGAATGCCAGAGGATCTTTGACCTGCAGAACAAGTGAGACTCTTATTTAGGTTTATCTGCGGGCCCAAGTGGATTATTTTTTAATAGCTTGCAGCTGTGATTCAGAATGAAAATCTGCGAAATTTAACAGGTGTTGTTATAATTTAGCAGCGCGGATTCCATATGGGCTTGTTTATATTATTTAGGATTGTGTCTGAGCTCACCTTGAGTCCTTCTACTTGTTGCACCCCCACCACAGAGTGCTAGAGTCGACAGAGGTGCTGTCCACAGACACAGACAGCAGCTCAGCAGAGGACAGTGACTTTGAAGAGATGGGGAAGAATATTGAGAACATGCTGCAGAACAAGAAGACCAGCTCCCAGCTTTCCCGCGAGAGGGAGGAGCAAGAGAGGAAGGAGCTGCAGAGGATGCTGATGGGCGAAGAGAGCGATCGCGACAACAAGGGACGCAAAGACCGCCGCAAAGGCTTGTGTGAGTTTCTGAAAGTCAGAGTGCATTGAGGACATATCTGCTTTAGACTGTTGTTAGTGATGGTGTAAGAAAATACTGATACACTTAAGTATCGCAATATTATGTTTTTTGATGCTCTGTTGATTCTCAAAAACATTCTATCATGATATTGTGACACATGCAAAGATCTGTGGCAGTTTGGTGTTGTGTTTAAACCCCCAGCCACAATATAGTAGAGTTGTTATCTATCACCACTGTTCTGATCACATAAAAAACTTTTTAACCTCAAATTTTTTGCATATGATGGTGTGTTCTTAATATGATTCCAGTTTTCCTAGAATTATAGGTTAAAAATAACCGTATATTGAATCATGATATTTGTCTAATGCCAGATTTATGTCAATACACAGCCTTAAATGGTAGTGTCTCTAACTGTGAACTTCACCTCCCTTCACTCTACAGCCAGCTCTTTATCCACCAGCTCCCACAAGGATGATGACACGTCCTCCGTCACCAGCCTGAACTCCTCAGCCACAGGAAGGAGACTCAAGATCTACCGCACCTTCAGGGACGAGGACGGCAAGGAATATGTCCGCTGCGAGACGGTACGCAAGGCTTCAGTCATCGATGCCTACACCAGGATCCGAACCACCAAGGACGATGAATTCATGTGAGTCTCACTAATTTAACACTGAGATTTCTGTTCTTAGAGTGGCTGTTTTACGACCACGGCATCTGTATAGCTTGGTATGATGATGATGTTACAGATCAAAAAATAATTTGAATAGTCTGCTCTGCATTTTCTATAATTCTTTCTCTTTTTCACTTTAGTTTTTATTGATGATTTCAACATTTATAAACACATAAAATCAGTAAATGAACTTTAAATCACAAAACAAAATAATACAAAAAAGAAAAATGTTTGTTTGGAAGTTACATTTTTAGTAGTCCATCAATTCTCTCAGTTTCATCAACTAAATCAATTGTCCTTTTTGTTGTCTTGATCGCTGTTTTGCGTTCTGATTAATGTCCATTTCGCCTGTCGTTCTTCCAGTTGTGTTTCTTGCCATATCAGACAATCTGTCAGTTTTTCCATCATGTAGATTTCTGCTACTGTTTCTGTACATTTTTCTTAGGTATGGTGGGGTTTGGGATGGCTTTTTCCTTACAAGCTTATTAACAATATTTTGACAGATATTAGGTGTGTAACAATACCAGAAACTCACAATTTATACCACAATAAAAACTCCATTACAGGATATTTATTTTAATATTAAAATACAAAGAAAAATTACAACTTGAAAAAATGTCCTGTATTAATTAAAAAATCTGATGTGTATAGAATTTTTTGTTTGTATGAAATCAGTTTTTCCTTTTAACTTAAAGTGCTTCTGCTCTCTGAGACGGGCTGTCCATGACCTAAGCATGTGCATGAATTTGCATGAATTGTCTTTGGCAATGAATGCTTGAATTATGGACAGTTGCAGAACCAAAACAATGCAGCAGCCAGTAGCAGTCCTATTATGAAATAAGATTAAAATAATCAATAATAAAATAGATATTGTCACGCAGTGCCATATAAAGACTCTGTGTGTCTTTCTGGCTTCAGACGGAAGTTTGCCCTCTTCGATGAGCAGCACAGAGAGGAGATGAGGAAGGAGCGTCGGCGTATTCAAGAGCAGCTGAGGAGGCTAAAGAGAAACCAAGAGAAAGACAAGATCAAGGGACCTCCAGAGAAGAAGGCCAAGAAGGTCAAAGAGAGACCAGACCTCAAGGTAAAAGTAAGCCTGCTGATTCAGTACTATATCCTCTCCTTTACTTTTTCCTTACCAGCTCTTTGGTATCCAGCTAAATCCAAAGCTTAAGGCCAGTTTGTAGTATTGCTCTTTCAGTATTATCATCATATAGTGCAGGGTGTTTATTGGTCATGTTCCTTAATGTTTGCCTCTTCTCGCTAGCTAAAGTGCGGAGCATGTGGAGCCATTGGACACATGAGGACCAACAAGTTCTGCCCACTGTACTACCAGACCAACGCCCCGCCTTCTAACCCAGTCGCCATGACTGAGGAGCAGGAGGAAGAGCTGGAAAAGACCGTCATCCACAACGATAACGAGGAGCTGATCAAGGTGGAGGGCACCAAGATCGTGCTGGGCAAACAGCTCATTGAGAGGTGAGCGGTTGTCCTCGCTTCTCCTTCTTTTACCGTGAATACTCGTATCTACACTTGCAGCTAATGTTTGCATCATCTGCAAAATTTGTCTGTGGTGTCTGTCTCCTGCACCTCCTAATACTTTTATTTCTTCTGCAGTGCTGATGAAGTGCGTAGAAAGTCTTTAGTGCTCAAGTTCCCCAAGCAACAGCTCCCACCAAAGAAGAAGAGACGTGTAGGCAATGCTGTGCACTGTGATTACCTCAATGTAAGCGATTCTTTACAGTTTGTTCTAACACATTTTGAACATGAGAGTCTCTTCATCTAACCTTTTAAACTGTTCTGTTGTTTTTCCTTTAATATTCACAGAAACCACACAAGGCCATCCACCGCAGACGCACCGACCCCATGGTGACCTTGTCTTCTGTGCTGGAGAGCATCATCAATGACATGCGGGATCACCCCAATGTAAGATTTGTCAGGCACACACACATACACCTCAATGTTTCGAAGTTCAGGGTACCCACATTGAATTTAATATTCTCAAAATGTAATGTGTTGAATTTCATTTACAAAGGTCTTCAATGTTTCTTTTCCCTTAGTAGGAGTAAAGGTATTTTAGATTTATCTTAAAAAACATTGTATAAACCAAGATACATAATCCCTTCCAATCATCACTTCTGACCCTCTAGAAGTGTATATTAGTAGCACTATATGTGGAGACCTAAAACATCTGTATTTGACGTCGTGCTGTGAATGAGACACATCAATAAACTGTCTTCCTGGTGAGTTTACACCAGAAACTCACCTGAAAGATAGTAATCACCGACTGACTCTACCTTTAAATAAATACCACAACATCATAAATCAAATGTATAAAATTGTGTGTGTGTGTGTGTGTGTGTGTGTGTGCGTGTGCTTAACATCGCAATTTACTCAGGGTGTCTGTGACTTGGATGTTACAACAGTACAGGTACTGTTTACGTCAGGTGACTGGAATGTCTAAAAACATTAGCTCATTGTGTTTTAACCCTAAATAGGAGCAAAATGCAAGATACGAGAGGCTTAAGCTTGGTCCAGTCAGTGACTGTGAGGCCTGATGCTGTTTCGTTTTCATTTTATTTTGTTACAGTACACACACTCACCTCACAAAGCTACTTTGTATTAAATATGAGGGTATTTGAGTATGTTAATAAAATGTTTCATTAAATTCAAGTACTTGGTAAATAATTTTCTAGGACTTGTATGGCTGTGAAGTTGACATTAAATTTCATTCTAGGTGGTATTAAAATATTTTTAAAAGTTTTAACTTGGGAAACTCTGATGTTCTCATTCACCTGCTTCACTTCTCTACTGACTCATCTTTGCTCTTTGTGTCTTTTCCATGCAGACATATCCATTCCACACACCAGTCAATGCCAAGGTGGTGAAGGACTACTACAAGATCATCACGCGGCCCATGGACCTGCAGACGCTGAGGGAGAATGTACGCAAGCGAATGTACCCGTCACGGGAGGAGTTCCGGGAAGCAGTGGAAGTTATTGTCAAAAACAGCGCCACCTACAATGGTAAAGTTATAGGAACATGTGCGTCTCTTGATAATAGATACCGTCGACCACCAGGTTCTTTGATTTAAATGGTCGCATTTTTCTGAAGAGGCTTTCCAAGTGATGAAATTGTATCAGTCCAATACATGTATGTTGAAGACACGAAGTGCTTACCTTGACTGTCCAGTAGGGGTCCCACAAAGCTCTAGTCAGGGTCAGGGGTCAGTCTTGTTCATACTATCTATTAATGCATGTCAAAACATAAATATTAAAATATATGCAGATGATGCAGTAATCTTTACACATGCGAAAACCACCCAAGAAACCTCCAAAATTCTTTTATATGTTGTATGTCTATATGATTTTTAATAATATTTTTTCTTGGTCTGGTTTCAGTTAAGATGACAACTAAGACGGCTCTCATGTTTTTGTTTCAACAGGCGCAAAACATCCAATCACACAAGTGGCCCAGTCCATGCTGGACCTGTGCGATGCTAAACTGAAAGAGGTGAATGTTAATGTGTGAATGTTTTGTCATTTTCACATCTCACTGCCCTTTTTGTTCCACATTAACTATTAAACTTCCTGTGTGTGTGTGTGTGTGTGTGTGTGTGTCTGCACGTGTGTGCGTGTACGCACAGAAGGAGGACAGACTGGTGAGGCTGGAGAAAGCCATCAACCCCCTGTTGGATGACGACGATCAGGTGGCCTTCTCCTTCATCCTGGACAACATTGTGACCCAGAAAATGATGGTGGTTCCTGATGTGAGTCGCCCTTTACCATTTTCAATCAATCAATCTGAGAGCACTGATCAGTTCACGTGCAGAATAAGTTTATGATCTGCCTCTCATCCTTTAAATCCTCTCTTCACTTCAGTCATGGCCGTTTCACCATCCTGTCAACAAAAAGTTTGTGCCGGACTATTATAAGGTGATTGTAAACCCAATGGATCTGGAGAGCATTCGCAAGGTGAGAGTTGTACAATGAGTTGAGCTTGAAACAAATATAATCATCTGATATTTTTCATAAGAGTAATTCAAAGAAATTAAACAGAAAATGTCTCTCTCTGTGTTTATTTCAACAGAACATCTCCAAACACAAATACCAGAATCGAGATGCGTTCCTCTCAGATGTCAGTCTCATCCACACCAACAGTATCAAGTACAATGGTAAATATGTTTTCACTGTTATTGTGACCTCTGAAGGTCTCTATTTAACACAAAGTGAGAAGGACTACAGTTTAGTAAAGCTGTTGTACAAATACTCCCTGTGTGTCTTTCACAGGTCCAGACAGTCCTTACACCAAGACGGCCCTGGAGATTGTCAATGTGTGCAAGCAAACCTTGGCAGAGGTATGTTCAGTCTTTGCCTTTAGTTTTCTCTTTTAATGGCAAAAAGTTGTGTTGGGCTACACTTTACCATATTATCAGAATAACTATTAAGCAATACTGAGAGCAATGGGAGACATTTTTTAATGGAAATTTATAACCAGTGCTCTTCACCTAATGAATAGTTATGCCTTGTGTTTTTCACACACCCTATTATTGCAGAAAATACTTCAAAAAGCATGTGAGATATTGGCATGGAAACATAAACAACACAGAGGGTCTTACTTGCAAAACGGTTGCACAGCTTATATTAAATTGTTACATAGTTAGCAAAATTGCTTAGATTTGATTCAGTGACAGCATATAATGTATTATTACACAGCCGCAGGAAGAGATTAATCTCTTTAGAGTCAATTTTTGAAAATTCTTTCTCCCAAATATGATGAATTATATTCGATATAATGAATGATGTGTGATGATCATTTTAGGGGCCAGCTGCTTGCAGCTTTTGTAGCTAGCTATATTTATTAGTGCTTGAGATGTGATCCAACTTACGTTGTCTGCCCAACAGAGCCAACCACTTTGTCTCAGCTTTACTTGTCAGGTTATGATGAACAGAGATTTCTTTCTTTTTGTTGTCAATATTTTTTAAGTTTACGTTTGTCAAAATGTAGTAATGAAATTAAAGGACAAATGGACACTTACGAGCAGGAAAAGAAAACTAACTGAACTAATCTCCTGTTTGGTGCCTCCAGTATGATGAGCACTTGACCCAGCTGGAGAAGGACATCTCTACTGCTAAAGAAGCAGCTCTGGACGCAGCAGACTTGGAGTGTCTGGACCCGATGACACCTGGACCGTACACACCGCAGGTAGGAGAGCAGCCAGGGCCCTGCTTTTATTTACTAGCCTGGCAAAGGGTGTTTTCTCAGGTATCCACGTCTGACTACACGGACAGACTTTAGGTAGTCTAAACTTTCCTTCGTGCAGTAGTCTCCTCTACACACCTTGTAGTGCTCCCAGCCCTTGTATTTCTTTGCTTGTTTTCTGCACTAACTTTCCTTTTCCAGACTTTAATCTCTACAGTCTAGTTTCCTCACTGTAGTGTCTCCTTTCTCCTTCACTCCTGCCATCCTGTCCTGTCTCTCCATTTGTGTGTATGCGTGTGTATGCGTGTGTGTGCGTGTGCGGCTCTGTGTGGTGTTGGCCAGCCTGCTGATCTGTTTGACAGTGGGGCCTCAGGGAGTCTGCCCAGAGAGACCAGCAGCCTTTTCTCTGAGGGACCTCTAGTGGTTGCTCCAGAGAAGAGAGGGGGGCAGGTATGGAGAGAGACAGAAATAAGGCTTGCAACCACATGATGCCACCCCTCCCCAAACTTTCCTCAGAGCACCACCAGCTTCATGTTAAACATTTGAACATCACAGATAAGATTACAGTGTAAACTCAGAGTAGTTAATTTGCTTCTCGCCTCTGTCTTGAGCGTTCTCACTTTTATCATCACACCCCTCAGGGTCGCCACCTTAGAAGACCCGGAGAGGAAGAGTCAGATGTGGACATTGAAGGTTTTGAGGAGGAAGATGATGGCAAACCCAAGACTCCTGCTCCTGTAAGAAAAAACAGATTTATTGAAAAGTTATAGTTGATATGTGGTCACCACTGTTGTACATTTACACACAACTTGCCAGCAAGTACATATTTACATTTTTATGCAAGTAATTTATCAGAATCATTTTAATTTTCACACCATACCATTGCTTTTAATCAATTAACAACAAACTTTTTTTGTACAGCACCTTTAATACAGGTCAGTGCAATTTAAAGTGCTTTACAGATCACTAACTAATAATAAGACTGAGCATGTGAAGAAGAATAAAATAAAATAAAAACTTTAGAAAAAATACAGAAAAAAGGCAAAGAATAAAAATGATGACAACGGCAAACAAGAAAATTAATTCAAAAGAAATTATAATAATGGAATATAGTTAGATTAAACCTAGACTAAGAACGTGATAAAATAGATTAAACAGAACAAATAAATAAAAACAATTCAAATCGATTAAAGGGATGAAAACAAAATAATACTGGTAATAATAATAGATATAAATAATAGAAACAGAGTATACAACATAAGTACAGTAAAATAAGTAAACAAATAAAGATAATGTCTATAATAATGGAATTGTAGTTGCGTGGACATATTCAGCCAAACTAGGTTGTTTTTTAATTAAAAATACTTTTATATTTATGTCAAGATCACACAGCTTTAGGAGATAATAGAAAATCTATTACTTTCTACACCTTCATCGATTTTTATGTGTCAGACATAAAGTGCCCAAAAACCCTCTCGTAGCATTTTAATTTTCAAGGTTTGAAAGTGCTTGGATTTTGGATAAAGAGGTTGAAACTGCTTGAAACTGTACTTGCGTTACTTTTATAATTTGCTCTCTGGCTGGAAGGTTCGCTTTTCAGATAAAGAAAGAAGTCAGAGAGCGTGACACATTTTGAAACATGAAACGTTGCTGTGTTTTCCTTTAATTTGTCATCCTTCCGCAGAATGCTAACATGAAACATAATCTTGGTTGTTTACAAGACATTAACATCTGATTCAATGTGAGTTTGACTTTAGAAAAGGTGAAGGAACCCTGTATTTACACATGTGCTTACTAGCGTTTCAGCTTGCTTACTCCTCAGTTATTGCTCCATGACTAATTTGTCTGTCTGGCTTTTTTAGGCAGAGGATGCAGACGGAGATCTGGAGGACGAAGATGATGAAGAGGAGATGCTGCTGCCACTTCGCAGAAGGGTGCACGACCACGAAGAAGAGGAGGAGGAAGAAGAAGAGGACGGAAGGTCTAACCGCCCAGCCCAAGCCAGCGTGCTGTACCAGGATCTGCTCATGTCTGACGGAGAGGATGATGCCAGCGAAGAGGAGGGCGACAACCCTTTCTCCTGTGAGTCTAACCGCAGCGCTGAAAATAGTCACAGCTGTACTGAAGAATAAAGGAAATAAAAACAGGAAAAAATAAGCAAAATGTTTCAACACTAAAACATGATAAGAAAAAAGCATGAATGTAGCATTATTATTATAAATATTAATATGAAATGTCATATTTTATGTTCTGTCTGCGCACTATAGATAATTAAGAATGGCCGATATGAACAAAATAAAGACCATTTAACAGTGAGCAAACATTAGTCAATCAGTCCTTGGTGATCATCATGAGCTGCTTTATGTGTTGTGTCTGACATTTGTTTTTGAATCGTTGTGTCCCCTCCAGCAATACACCTGTCAGAGAGTGGTAGCGACTCTGACAGAGAGGTGGATGTGCGACCTGCACCTCCACGGAGAGCTCAAGACACGGCCCGTATGGGCATGGAGCAGGACGAGAGCATGATGTCATATGAAGGAGACGGGCCTGATGAGCCTCACATGGAAGACAGCAACGTCAGGTACAACTGAACCTCAGAGACAATAATACCCTGTACTCTATAAGAGTACTCAGGAATCCAGATTACTTAAGTCTCTGAAACATAATATATTTACAAGCAACTTCTTACTCTTCTGAGAAATTTTCTCCAGGGAAAGTAAGCATTTAGGTTTCTTTTTCATCTGCTTAAAACAAAATACATTGCAGCCCAAATGTGGGGCACCAGGGTCAAACACTGATGGAGACAAAACATTATTAGTATAATTAACTGATAATTAGCCTGACGAGCTACCAACAGTAATCAATACAAAAGCACCCATTATTAGACTGTAAACCATTAATCAAACCAGTAACTACCTGCAGTCATTGTCATACTTCAGCAGTTTTCTCATGTTTCTGTAGTGCTGACAAAACGTTAAAACAATGTAAAACAATGTAAATACATGTTTGAATTAAACTAAATCTCTCCAGGGAAAATACTGCACCAAACTCTCTTTAAGAAATATGACACATTAATAATTCCTTCCGTGTTCTTAAAAACATACAACTCTAGAGACACAAGATAAAAGGAGTCATATGTTGTCAGTCTCCTTGTCAGTTCAGCATCACTATATTCCAGAAAGAGAGAGAGAGAGAGAGAGAGAGCACACAAGCACTCCGCTTTTTTCATGTCTGTGACAGGAGCACACTCTGCGCCGCTTTGGGTGCAAAATGTGGATAAATATATTTCTTCAGTGCTTTTTTATTGGCACCAAGCTCACATTAGGTGCTTATTGTCAAAAAAACAAACTTGAAGTGTAAATAAATCCTGAAGGTCATGTTTATGCCTGTGAGACGCAAGCCTGCACAGAGCTGGTGCAAACAGCTGCATAGATTAAAATGAGAGCCTGTTTTACAGACACCGAATGCATCTTGAACAACCCAGAGTTGTCTGGATAAAGACGTCAGTCAAAAAGTAATTGATCTGACTTCATGCTGAACATGACCAACACATTTTTAATGGTGTGATTAGTGTTAACCTCTGCAGTAAATACATTGCATCTCCTGTGACTGATTAACAATAAGTGTCCTGTTAGTGGATTGGTTTCAATGTCAAATAATGACAGTAGGAATACGAAAATGCTTTGGATGGATATTGCTTAAAAATACCAACCATAAATAGTTTCAAAAATGTGATTTGATTGCATGAAAATCTTAAGGATTCTAACTTAAAACACCTCTTGCCGTCCTGTCTGACTTCCATCTCTTCTGTCTCAGTTACGGCAGTTATGAGGAGACAGAGAGCCGGAGTCAGATGCCGCCCTCTAGCATGGGAAACGGAGAAGACTACGGCATCAGTGAGGAGGAGGAGGAGGATGAAGAAGATGAAGCACGGAGGAGAGGACCAGCTGTGCTCTCCCAGGTCCAGCTCAGTGAAGACGAAGAGAGTGAAGAGTTCAGATCTATAGGCGGAGACAGTGACATGGACTCTGACAACTAGTTCACTTTTCTGTTTTTTATACTTAGTATCAAGAAAAAAGGATTATAATCCAGTTTTAAAACTGAGAAAATGAGATTTCTCAGGAAAATGTTTTGTACATTGTTCTTATTTTGTAAATGATGGTGAATGTTTATAGCTTCCTCCTGTACCTACAGTGATGGGTACAACACAGCACATTGTAAATTTCAATTTGCCTTTTATATGTTGAGTGAATATTGTGTACCATGACGTGTTCATTTGATTTGTATTGTTGTAACTCATTCATATCCTGCACTCACATCACGTTCAGTGACTCAGCTGTTTCTACCCAACTGATTTATTCAAAAATAGAATAAACATACTGAAGATTAACAAACAGCTCTTCCTTTATAATCAAGTATCTGTATGTCTGCTTTTTATTCAACTCTGATTCAGATGTGTCTTTACATTAAAATGAAAACACACCATGAGTCACAAACTCAGTTCATTTACACATAAAAGCAAATTATTACAGATGCTTTATGTTGAGATGAGGACAGAAACCACAAGGGTCACAAGAGCCCAACAAACACAAAACACTTAGTCAGAAAGCATATTAGCAAACTGTGTTTTGACCAGATTTAAGATCACACAGCGACAGTGTCACATTACTGTGAAGACAGAGTCCCTTGCTGGATGTCTGTGGTTATTATTCCTGATTACATTGCAGTCAGAGTTCTGCACATTCATTTATTTTACAGAAGACTGTCATTACAGGTTATTAGCATTCTCAACAACTCATAAGTTATGTCCTTTCAGTGTTTATAAGATTTGAACTGTCTTTTAGCTGCACCAAGTTTTTTTTGTTTAAAGGTTACAGAACAACTACATCAAATTAAAATTTAAAAAAAAACTTTATGTGATGAATTGATTGGAAATTTACACTTTATAATGTCAGTGCAGAGTAGATTCATCCTTCAACTGAGTGACAGTCTTATTGTGTAATAAGGGAACTTTGAACCAGTGACCACTGACATTCAAATCAGCTGCCTTATCCAATACACAAATAGAGGCAGGGTGCCACTGATAAGACCCCAGATTTATACAGTATAGTGCCTGACAGTGCTTTACAAACATCTGACAGTGTTAAATGAATGCTCAATGGTGCTTTATACAGCATTGAATAAACACCCAGAAGCACTTTTTAAATGCCTGACTGTGTTGAATGAACGCCCGACAGCACCATAAATGGTGTTTAATGAACGCCCTACGGTGCTTTTTGAAACGTCTGATGGCACTTTGTGAATCCCTGATTGTTAAATAAATGCCCACTGCACACAGGGCTATAATACCCACTTTTTTTTCAAACAAGGGCAGTCATGATCTGCCCTAATCTGCTTCAGATTGGCTTACCCTGATATTCTTACCCTAACCAATCACTCTTCATGCCTAAACCTAACAAACCTAACCAACAAGCTAACAAGCACTAACCAATCAGAGGTAGCGTTAGGTGGGTCATGAAAAATTGGTATCTGTAGCCCTATGTGAAATAGCCACAGGTCAGTGCTTAATAAATCTTTTTTTGCAAGATCAAGCTGTACATTTTAGTCATTTTATTGTGACAAGACACACTTGTGTAATAATCATGCTGTTAAATCAGCATTTCTATATACCGCACCTGCCTGGTGGATGGATGATCTTGACGAAGGAAAAGTGCTCACTAACAGATTTTAACAATTGTGAGCAAAATTTGAGAAATAAAGTTTTTGTGTACAGAAGGCATGGATATTTTACTTTAACTCTTGAAAATGGGAACAAAAACAAAAGTGTTGCATTTATAGTCTTATTGAGTGTTTCTATTTTTAACCTCGTCTGATGTATATATATACATATATATATAGATGCTTCAGTGTGCTGACTATTAAATGTCTCTGTTTCAAATGTATTCTGGACTATCTGAATTAGTGTTTTTGTGAAACGAGTGGTAACAAATATGAGGGCCTATCATCTGAACAACCTGCTCTAATTTCTTTACCAATTCACAATGATAAACATTTGCACAATGACTTTATTCCTCAAGCACTTAATTTGTGTTGCATGCAGAGTGTGTTCATGATTCCCTTTTAGGCACAAAAAGCAGGCGAGATCAAAGGGAGCTAAACAGAATATTTTCTATGAATCAATGAAACCACAGCAATGTACACACAGCATTGGCACTGACATACTGGAACACAATGTACCTTCATGAGAGACATTGCACCATCTACTAGAAGGATAATTAGAGGTCAAGAGCTTAAACTGAGTTAAGGAAAAAAGTTTGGGAAACAGGTGAAACTGCAGTGCATTGGTTGAGTCAGACTACATTAACACAAAGCATCAGCAAAACGTAGCCCCTGTATCAAAGTAGTGAATGACAATGAAAATAAAACCACAACTCTGTTTCTTGGCAACAAGCACTGTTTCTATTATGCGTCGGTCACCTACACACTTCCTGTTGCAACAGCTCTGCAGAAAAAACATCATGCAATCAGCTGCACCAAAGCTTAGTTTGGCTGCATTCAAATCAGCACTGAAATCTACATGAACTACTTTTATGACACTGATAAATTATGAATTCCTCCCATTGTGCCAATACCTTTGTTTAAACATACTCTGTTCAGTGTTCACAATTTGTTGAGCTCATGCACATGCAATGCAGTGTGCTTACAAAACCACTGACAGATGGCCTGCAGCACTTACACTGCTGCAGCACATTTGCACTTTCATTATTTCAAGTGCATCTCAGATGGGTGAATTTGTTGGACGTATCTACACAACACGTTATTCAGGCTTTTACTGTTTGATTTCACCGCACAGGATGTTTCAGTAATGTAACATCAAGCCCTCCAGGAAGCTTCTGTCAGGTGTTGCTTACAACTGTGCCAACAACACGTTCTGCCTTCTTTATCTACAGTCTGCCGATGAAGATGACTCAGATCACTGCCCACATGATGTAAACGCCATAGAAACAGTAGACTGCATACTTCTTTCTTTCTCTTTGTCATGTTTTTTGGTTTAGTTTATTTAACTGTTCATTTAAAAGGACAGTTACATGGTTGCAACACCAGTACGTGTACAATTAAAAGAGCATCAAAGATAACACAAGAAAGTCACAGGATGTATTTCCATTGTGGTTCTTGTTGTCATTAGATGGCATAGAGGTGTCAGTGTGTACTTGCACATACATGCATGTAGATACAGAGGAGTACAGCATTAGCAGTATATAAAAGCAACATCAATATACAAAAAATATTCACATTGAGCATAAACAGGAATTATTCTGACATAAAACTAAAATGCACACTTCCTGTTATACTAAAACTGGTCCATTTAATGAACTTCATACATCCATGTGCTAGTGTAATCAATGTGGCATTGGATTAAGCTGGATACCATAAGTTTCTAACTTTCCCCGTCCAGAAACACAGACTTTCTGGTCAAGAACTTTGTTCTGGTGTTCACTTTTCCTACCACTTTTAGGGCCATGTCTGCACCACCTACATCGCTGTCAAGTAGGTGATAGATGTTTAAACAGAGATGCAATTCCCCTTAAAATCTATTTTGAAATCCTCAACTTTGTTTAATCTGGGTTTGGAGCCAAACAGAATTCATTCTGTTTTCCCAAGGTGTAAAGACAGTTAATTTTCAGAGAACCATACACTGATGCGGGTCAGCTGTTCACTTAGCCTTTCCTGAAGCTGAGCCAAGTTTTTGTAAGTAATCATCAGAGCTGAATCATCTGTATATAGGAACAGATCACAGTTACATGCCCCTGTCATGTCATTGATACACCAGAAATAAGCTTCTGATGTCCATTTACTTCCACTGTCTGGTCCCTATTTGACAAAAGAGGCCTCAGTCATGTCAGTGCTGGTGTACTCATCCAAGAGCCTTTAGTGAGAACTTGTGATTCAAAGGCTTTTTGTAGGTTAAGCAGCACCATCCTATGAAGTTTTCCTCCATCAACTGCCTTTTTTTTATCAAGTCATGCTATAAAGGATTCTAATACAGACATGGATCCTTCACAATCTAAAGCTATTTATATATGCAGTCAGCCATACAAGCAAATTGATACAAGGTATGATATAAATTTCCTCATGTTTTAATTCTGCCTCGTTGTTATATTGCTTCTGGAGCTTCACCGGTGATCTTTCACCTCTGAGTGGATGGCACATTTCTGGTCCATGCTACAGTGGTTGACCTCTCAGGTGAGGCAAAAACACGTCCATGAGCAGACAGGTATCCCTTTGCAGGGTGAGGGATCCTGCAGGGGCTGACAGACTGAGACCTCTGCAGTCTCTTCACAGCCGTTGTCCGGTCCAAGGAGTCTCTCGCTGAGTCCAACGAGCCGTTTGAGTTCATGGATGTTGCAGAGAGTGATGGAGACCAGCAGCCGGACCCGTTTCTGAGAGATGATGCATCTGAGAAAATAATAATGTGTTTTTTATTGATATAACTATCCTGTGTGTCTCTTTCAGCTGAAATATTAGCAGGCAGAGCAGACCAATTCGGATTGCTTGGACAGATGTGACATATGAACTAGAATAAGATATGTTTAAGGAAGCAGAGAGATTTATATCTGCAGTGTGTTGTGTTTTGTTGGCATTTTCTTTTTAAAAATGTGAGGAAACCGATCCAAACCTGATGGGGCGTAGGTGATTTGTGAGTCAGCAGGTTGGTAGTCATCTGTCTCTAAACTTCGGCTGTTCCTAACAGCCTGGAGGGAGCGGAGGCTGGTCCGCAGAGGTGACCTGGTCCTGCCTGATGATGTTCCTGTAAAACACATCAGAGGTCATAACACAGAAAAATATTTCAACATATTTAAATGGATATTTTCTCTTGGTGTTATCTGACTGGAAAGTGTATTTATAACAAAATATCAATAGGAGTGACATTTATGTTGATTCTGTATCTTTAATTAGGAACACTATATTCTGAAGGTGTGTGCATAAGACTGTCATTACACTGTCATAACCATGTCATGACACCTGTAATGAATATGGAGTCTTTATGAATGTTTATGACTGTTCTCATTCAGCGTCATTAAGTTAATTATGTAATTTCTAATGCAATTTTGGACTTGTCATAGGCATTGCCAATGACAAGTCCAAAATGTTCCACTTTACTTTTGACAGGTTATGTTATCTTGGTTAATGCCAAACTATCATAACAAATACATCTCAAACAATGTCAACTTTGTATCAAAAATGACAGAATGACTCTTAATGACATCATATAAATATTCATGAAGACTTCATGTTCATGACAGGTGTCATGGCATGGTTATGACAGTGTAATGGCAGTCTTACGCACACCACTTCGAATAAAATTAAACTGAAGAACAGAACAATTATTAATCATAGCCTCTTACACACACACCAATGAGGCCTTAAGTGATAAGGTGTTAATGAATATAGAAAAGAAAACATCAGCAGCTGTCAGACCAAAGACACAGATCATGTAGAAAACCTGTCTGCTCTGTGTACCTTGATTCTGAAGTTTAAGCAGCTTAAACTGGGTGACTTGCTGGTGAAGTCTGGCCAGTCTTGGACTTTGGCAGCCCTGTAGTGACTGACAGGGGGGAGGTGATGGCAGAGCAGGCTGCCAGCAAGAGGAAAATGAAGCCTCGGTTTTATTTCCAGGAGTGAAGTCATCGATATTTTCAACAGTGGTGTTAAAGTAAGATGGAGAGATCACTGGTGGTTCAGGGCCTCTCCTAGATGAAGCAGTGGCAGGTGTTGAAACATAGTCCTGTCTTAAACCTGAAAAATATGCATCAAAGTTATCGCAATCCAACCTTCACTGAGTTAGCAGTATGTATTAGATCATCAAAAACACTCTTCTATACTCACTGGCTTCCTGCAGACGAGCAATAATGTGGACATCTGTGATGTCCTGCAGTCTGTAGCTCGTTGTTATAGAGCCATTGAAGATGCTCAGCTTATTGTTATCTGTGCAAATTAAAAACACAAAAAAATATATTAAAAATTGATTGATTTGATGATTCATGATTTTGTTTAATTGATTGATGTTGAAGAGTTTTAAGCTATTTCTCAGGGTGTTTTGCGTAAAAAGACAAAGTTCTAATTACCTAAACTGTCGGAGGTATTGTGTGTTGGACTGACAGATGTTTTGTCCATAGAGGAGCCCACAGAGACATTGGCAGGATGATGGGAAACTATAGGACGTCTGTAGAAGGGATTGCTTGATCCTGACAATACAGAGAAGTTGCATAAAATAAACCAAACCGATCACCCTTAGGATAATCTTTTCAAAATCAAAACCGAAGAATATCTTGTGATGGGGTCACACAAAATGGACATGTTGAAAGTGACCCAAGAGTTCTCTGTAGTCGTTACTACATTATCACCAGCCATGAGACTGTGTGGCTGCTATTGTTTTCACCTTGTGAGTCTGTGTTTGTGTGTGTGTGTCACTGTGGCAAAATGTGGTTCTGGAGACACCTACTATAGCCGGAACCACAACAGATCAATCAATTTCATGTAGGAACTATTTTCTTTCAGTTGTGCGCAGCTGTGATGCTATGCTCATGGAATAATGTAGTAATGATTACTGAGTACTCATGGGTCCAAACGTCAACATGTTCACGGGAGCCACGGCTGATGTGATCCCATCACAAGATAGTCTCCAGTAAAATGTGTACTCAGTACTTTGGTTGAACCACACCCGTCTTTGAAGTTTGCCTTTATTTTGACCTTTATGACTGCGTCATGTACAGTTATGATGTTAAATCTGTCCATAGACAGTGACAATGACAGACAATGAATGAGTTTGAGCTGCGTTCTTACTTTGGTCCAGCCTATTTATCAGTGAACGACACGCCGCCTCCGTCTCAGGACTGGGGTTATCCAGGACGCGTCTACACCAACTGAGAGCAGACTCGGTTGTCTCCACAGACCCCTGCTTCTTTGGAGACTCATATAACCTTTGAGGAATATATCATTCATTCAGAACACACCCCACTCCTGCTTGTGTTTTTTAAATATTTGTTGTTATTGTCCCATCCTTACTATTGTCAGACCCGTTCCTAGATATCTGATGGCACTTACCAGTTCTCTTCATCCTGCACAGCGTCCTCTATTTCAAGGAGCTCTACCAAGTCCAAAGCAGACTCTTCTTCCTCTGACTCTTCAGAAGACTCTTCTCTCTCTGATTCTTCACTGTCCCAAGGGTCTTTTTCACACTTATACTTGAACAACATCTCATCCCTGGCACAGCGAGGCAAAGGTGAATTACACCCTGACTTCAAACTATCCAGTCGTAATCTAGCATCCATGGCGAATGACCGATTGTTACAACTCTTGACTCTTTCTTGCTTGACATCTGTCCAGATGCTGCAGTATGAGTGTGAGTCGCCCTCCATCCTCACAGAGCTGCTTTCCAACTCACTGCAGGGAAAATGATGGTTTGCATTTGTATCCAGCTCCACTGGTGGCTGATTGCAAAAATACTGACGCCAATCGCTCTTCAAATGGTCTTGGAGCTCCATTTTCTTCAAGAAAGCCTCAAACTTCCTCATGTCCTCAAGCTCTTGTCGTGTTTATGTTTTATTATACCTCACCCCAGCATGATGAGGGTGTTGCTAAACCAGAAACTTACTAAATTGGGCTAAATCTTCATTTAAAAAAATCTTTGAAGTTCCAATAATGGTAATTTAGCTCTGCACAAACAGCAACTCTGCCGCTTCACTCTACCATCTATCGACCCAGATGGCTGTTAAGTATAGACACTCAACAGATTGGATGGATTTAGAGAAGCATCAGGAGCTTATGTGGATTAAAGAGTCTGTGAGTTGCAACTAAGAAAGAGAAAGACCCACTCAACATCACACCATCAGCACTAATACTGGCAATACATCAGTTTGTGTTCATTTTGCTTTGGTGTTGGACAATATTAGTTCCTGTGCAGCTGTTTTATTCTTGTATTACATGCTTGTGTTTGTGGTTAGTTGTTTTCAAAAAGAGGCTACCTGAATCACTCGTCACACCCGAGGAAGTTGTGCTGAGAAGTGTGGTCAGGTTCTGCTTCTCTCTCTCTGTCTCTCACACACAGGCAGATTACAACAAGATTTGCAGCTTCCTTTACAGCCATGTGAAATCTCTAATTCTCCTCCTTTCTCACCCAAACCCCAGAGATCAAGTATTCGGTTGATTATTATTTACAATAGGCTAACTGTCAGTGACTAAAATCAAGAGTGAAAACGATTTAATACTTGTTATATTGAAGCCACTAAATTAACTGAGAGCTGACAATGTGCATGTGTTGTAGTTGGCTGAGCTTGTAATCTCACAAAATAATAAAAGATAAGAAACTAGAAAGAAAGGCTTTTACTGTGAAGCAGCTGGACAATGTTGAGCATTTATTTTTTTATTAAAGCCCAGTGTGTAAGATTTGTCAAGATTACTGGTAGAATATGGCAGAGATGTAATATAAGTCGTTAGTGCATCACATGAAAATAACAATTGTCGCATTGTTGGTATCACAGAATGAGTCATTTCTATCTGCAGAGGACGTGGGTCCTCCTCCACTTCTGCCATGTGGCACCACTGTCTTTCAGTCTGTCTTACAGTAGCCCAGAACTGACAAAGCAAACATTGGCACTAGATATGATGTATTGTGTTTTTCTCAAGTTATGCAGCCACTGTAGGTTCTCCTACACACTCGTCCTTTAAGTTAATGTATGTTCACTCCAAGTCTGGTATTTTACACAAAGATGAACATAAGTTTATTTCTTTTAGATCTTCAGTACAAGATCAACACAATAATTTATTATTGAGTTGTGCTGTTGAAATGTTAAAAACTCTGTTTTATACAATTTGAACAAAGAAAGCAGCAAAATCCCAAAACAATTAGTCCATCTACAATTTAACACCATAAAGAAAATAGAAAAGAGAAAGCTCAGGGAGCAATTATGACAGATTCGTGTCAGCATGTCCCTGCTGGCTAGCATGCTAGCAGTTAGCTCACTAGCTAGCTGTGGTCCTGCAAAAATACACTAGATCACCAACTAATTTCTCTCAGACACTTTTATTTGTTGGCATAAAAGACAATATGCACATTTTCCAAATATTAAAACAATTCATTTAAAAGAAGAAACAGAAATAGCTTGAGATAGTGAAATCACTTGACCTTAACTCATGGTCACAAGCTAGATTTTTACTGTTAAAAACTATTTCCATTCTCAAGAATGAACTTTCATGCTCCAATGTAATCATATGTTTGGCAGTCTGTCCTATTCATGACCTCAAAGTGTTTACAACTTTAGCCCTACAGCACCAGTGTAGTTTCTGTTGGTGGTTTGGCCCCAGGTCAGTTTTCATATAATTTGCATTGACATACTTCTGTGGTGAAGCAAAACATTTCACTCCAGATTTTTTTCACAATGAAATGCATAATGTGATTACATTGTTTTGAAGAAAAAAACCAACAACAAGCTGTCTGGCTAATTTTATTGGTTAATTATCAAGTTGCCCCAGGTCCCCATTTCTACCCCTCCAAACCATCCCTAAAGGAAAAAGGGTCAGCAACAAAACTGTATTTTAAACACTTAAAAAGGTCCACATAAAGACAGCCTTATGTAAGTCAAATACCGCTAACTCCAAAGCAACCAGACTCACTGACAAAAACAGAAATTTCTGACTTTTTTAGGTGGATAAAATACGTTTTGTTGCTGACCCTGTCCACAGCAGTTCATTGCTTAACTTCCACGCTGGTGCTCGTCTCTGCTTCTCCAAACTGCCGGCGAGTTGACCTTCATCTACTGTAGATAATACACTGTTTATGGACATAAATGAAGCACCTCATACAACCCCACTTCAAATAATCTGAACTATCCCTTTAACATCAACTACATCAGTGTGACATCACTGGTGCTGAAAAAACAACAGATTTTGCAGCATTAAAACTCATCTTTCTCAGTCAGTGTAGCACACTTGACTACATTTACCATCAACACTGACTGACTGAACATCTATAATAAAAGCGTTTCCTTCTAAATCCAGCCTGCCTTCACCTCTCACAACAAAGCAGGTGAGGAGGAGGTGT
>JAJHUR010136282.1:16414-60012 GCA_027495735.1 Lutjanus campechanus | reverse complement strand
TGAGTTGCAACTAAGAAAGAGAAAGACCCACTCAACATCACACCATCAGCACTAATACTGGCAATACATCAGTTTGTGTTCATTTTACTTTGGTGTTGGACAATATTAGTTCCTGTGCAGCTGTTTTATTCTTGTATTACATGCTTGTGTTTGTGGTTAGTTGTTTTCAAAAAGAGGCTACCTGAATCACTCGTCACACCCGAGGAAGTTGTGCTGAGAAGTGTGGTCAGGTTCTGCTTCTCTCTCTCTCTGTCTCTCACACACAGGCAGATTACAACAAGATTTGCAGCTTCCTTTACAGCATGTGAAATCTCTAATTCTCCTCCTTTCTCACCCAAACCCCAGAGATCAAGTGCTCGGTTGATTATTATTTGCAATAGGCTAACTGTCAGTGACTAAAATCAAGAGTGAAAACGATTGAATACTTGTTATATTAAAGCCACTAAATTAACTGAGAGCTGACAATGTGCATGTGTTGTAGTTGGCTGAGCTTGTAATCTCACAAAATAATAAAAGATAAGAAACTAGAAAGAAAGGCTTTTACTGTGAAGCAGCTGGACAATGTTGAGCATTTATTTTTTTATTAAAGCCCAGTGTGTAAGATTTGTCAAGATTACTGGTAGAATATGGCAGAGATGTAATATAAGTCGTTAGTGCATCACATGAAAATAACAATTGTCGCATTGTTGGTATCACAGAATGAGTCATTTCTATCTGCAGAGGACGTGGGTCTTCCTCCACTTCCGCCATGTGGCACCACTGTCTTTCAGTCTGTCTTACAGTAGCCCAGAACTGACAAAGCAAACACTGGCACTAGATATGATGTATTGTGTTTTTCTCAAGTTATGCAGCCACTGTAGGTTCTCCTTTAAGTTAATGTATGTTCACTCCAAGTCTGGTATTTTACACAAAGATGAACATAAGTTTATTTCTTTTAGATCTTCAGTACAAGATCAACACAATAATTTATTATTGAGTTGTGCTGTTGAAATGTTAAAACTCTGTTTTATACAATTTGTACAAAGAAAGCAGCAAAATCCCAAAACAATTAGTCCATCTACAATTTAACACCATAAAGAAAATAGAAAAGAGAAAGCTCAGGGAGCAATTATGACAGATTCGTGTCAGCATGTCCCTGCTGGCAAGCATGCTAGCTGTTAGCTCACTAGCTAGCTGTGGTCCTGCAAAAATACACTACATCACCAACTAATTTCTCTCAGACAGTTTTATTTGTTGGCATAAAAGACAATATGCACATTTTCCAAATATCAAAACAATTCATTTAAAAGAAGAAACAGAAATAGCTTGAGATAGTGAAATCACTTGACCTTAACTCATGGTCAAAAGCTAGATTTTTACTGTTAAAAACTATTTCCATTCTCAAGAATGAACTTTCATGCTCCAATGTAATCATATTTTTGGCAGTCTGTCCTATTCCTGACCTCAAAGTGTTTACAACTTTAGCCCTACAGCACCAGTGTAGTTTCTGTTGGTGGTTTGGCCCCAGGTCAGTTTTCATATAATTTGCATTGACATACTTCTGTGGTGAAGCAAAACATTTCACTCCAGATTTTTTTCACAATGAAATGCATAATGTGATTACATTGTTTTGAAGAAAAAAACCAACAACAAGCTGTCTGGCTAATTTTATTGGTTAATTATCAAGTTGCCCCAGGTCCCCATTTCTACCCCTCCAAACCATCCCTAAAGGAAAAAGGGTCAGCAACAAAACTGTATTTTAAACACTTAAAAAGGTCCACATAAAGACAGCCTTATGTAAGTCAAATATCGCTCTCTCCAAAGCAACCAGACTTACTGAGAAAAACAGAAATTTTGGACTTTTTTAGGTGGATAAAATACGTTTTGTTGCTGACCCTGTCCACAGCAGTTCATTGCTTAACTTCTACGCTGGTGCTCGTCTCTGCTTCTCCAAACTGCCGGCGAGTTGACCTTCATCTACTGTAGATAATACACAGTTTATGGACATAAATGAAGCACCTCATACAACCCCACTTCAAATAATCTGAACTATCCCTTTAACATCAACTACATCAGTGTGACATCACTGGTGCTGAAAAAACAACAGATTTTGCAGCATTAAAACTCATCTTTCTCAGTCAGTGTAGCACACTTGACTACATTTACCATCAACACTGACTGACTGAACATCTATAATAAAAGCGTTTCCTTCTAAATCCAGCCTGCCTTCACCTCTCACAACAAAGCAGGTGAGGAGGAGGTGTCTTCTCCTCCTCCTGTCTCCTCCCTGCCTGTCCTTCACCTCACCGCCCACCGGCCTGTTTCCTTCTCGTCATCGCTGGTGTCTCCCCGCTGCTGTGTCACACTCGGTTAAACACCGGCCGACTGCACCTCTACAACGGCGACTAAAACTACACAAACATGGTGGACTTCAGAGAGGACTTTACTGCGAACAATGTGGAATAACCAGAGACAGATAAACCAGTGAAGCACCACCTGTGCCGGGGGGAAATGCAGGACCAAAGCGGCAAAGCAGCACCCGGCAGCCCCGCTGGAAACGGTTCAACCACAGCGCAGGTAGGTTTGTTATTCTGTCTCTTCACCGCTGTGTCCACATCAAACATACCCCTCTGAGTGTGGGCTTAACACACATTTTAGACTCTCAAAACAAAGTTGGAGCCCTTTACGATTATTTGATTTCATCTTCCGGGGCTCCTAGTGGCAGGAGAGATAAAATGTCTTTAGATGAAGCGGTCTAACCTGTCCGTCCACATTGCTCTCACCTCTCAGGCTTGTCTTCAATACTGACACACCGAGAGGACAGCACAGATAAGACATTGACTCTGGTGTACTTAGTCAACAGATGTGTTTGCCCAAACTTTTCTCAAGTTTTTACATGATAGAGTGACAGACACAGATGATTGTCAAGCTGGAATTTGCTGGTTTGCCACAGACATGAAGTAGATTAAAGTGTCAATAAAATGTAAAAAATAAAACCTGAAGAGTAATTAAAAGACTTTAAGAATTAATAAAAAATAGATATATAATGCTCACCAGCCACATAAAAGACTCAATATCAGTACAGTATGTGCCTTTTTTCTACAATAGCCTATTGGCTCTCATTTTCTCATTTAACCCTTTATTAACAGTAGTCGCATAACAATTAGCTATACAAAGTAAATGGATTTTCTTAACTCAAGTTCTTAGAGCAAACGATTAGCTGATTAATTTACAGAAAAGGAGACAAAAGTAATTGTTATTGCTGGCCTGATTGTTGCAGTCATTTTTTCAAATTAAAGTATCTGGTCAAGTATATGTTTTAGAAAGATATATGTTTTATAATTTTGACATATTCTATGGCACTGCAGATATTCATAAAAAAATCTTATTGGTTAAAGATCCAGTGTGATTTATGAGGATTTACTGGGAGAATATGAGAGAGAAATGAAGTGTGTTTTCATTAGTTTATAATCACCTGAAAATAAGAATCATTGTATTTTTGTCACCTTAGAATTAACAGGTATGCGTATAGCTGGCATGGGTCCTCTTCTGTGGAGGTAGCCATGTTGCACCGCCATGTTTCTACAGTAGCCCAGAACAGACAAATCAAACACTGGCTCTACAGATGGCCTTTTGCGGTTTTTGTGACCACCATAATCTCTCTTACACACTTGGAAGGGTCGAGTGAGATGAGCAGTATTCATTTGTTTGCAACCTACAACCTCGCCACTAAACCCCACTAATCCTACACACTTGTCATTTAAATAAAGGTGTGTATACTTTAATGATTAATAGATTAATCATGAAATTAACTGAGAGAATTACTGGCAAATAAATTGATACTAAGAATAATCGTTAGCTGGTAGAGATGAAAGGCTTAAAGGGATAGTTCGCCCAGAAATGAAAATGCTGTCATTATCCACTTACCAACCGAAGGTGAGGTTTAGTTTTTTAGTCCACAAAACACTGCTGGAGTCACAGGAAAACAGCGTTGCAGAATCTCCCAAACATCTGAGTCTCCTAAAGCCCCAGTTAATAAGCCAAGTGATCTTTCAACAGATAGTTTATGAATGAACTAAACTAAAACTAAACTTTGAGCACAGCTTTCATCGCTTGCTGTTCATTGAATCATATGCCATCCTCCTGGTTTAATCTTGGCCAGAGGTTTTCAAAGTTGGGGGTGGGTCTCCCACAGTTTCAGGAGAGGCTCAATGAATGGAATTAGAAAATTATCATATCAGCTACCAAAAGGAGCTCATATATAATAGTCTAAATGTCAGAGTCAGAAACTAATAAATGTCTTTGGACAGACCCCTTTTATTTATTTTGGTGTAGTCTGAAGTTATTAAAACAGAAATATTTGGCTCTTTTGGCTCAATTGTGAAGTTTCTGTGGGATCATGACTACGTTATTTGATCCCGATATTGATATACAGGAATTGAGCAAAACTAATCAAGTAAACCAAGGTGTCACCATTTTCCAAGTTTTGTCGGAAGGGAGGCCAACAGTGACAGACTTTGAAAACCCCTGCTTTAGGCACTACAATCAGTTTGACTTGTTCCTCTGTTATATCAGGATGTCAACACAGCTACATTGTACAGTGTCTCAACTTCCTGTGTCCTACTTTGTTGTTTCTGTGCCTCCCTATGTTCATATATGAACAACACGACATCTCTTTGTGCATGTAAAACTTGGGGAATACAAGAAATCTGGAAGACATTTTGGATGACTCAAAAGCATGGTTTCAATGAAACTATGGTTCTTTGTATTGGTCATTGGATTGATAGTAATCAGTAATTGTTCATCTTTAAACATATGACATTAACAACATGTAAAGCAGAAGTTCTGCTGTTATCTTCATCAGACTTCCTCCCTGCGACCTGACATTAGAAATAGTTCCTCTCATGTTAAGAGATAGAAGGAAGAGGAAGTCCACTTGTTGGTTTTAACACCTAATGAGTAAGACAGGCAGGGTGAAGCTGACAAAAAGCCTGTTTTACAGCTGAAAGAAAAGATCACCTACAGTGATCTCTGACCAAATGTTTAGTGTTTTACTTGGTTATGTACTTAAAGAATAATGAATTCAAAACTGATTTGTTTTTTTCTTGCTAGACTAATAATCAATGTATAATTTGTGCGCTATTTAAAAAAAAACATTTAATGCAAAAGTCATAAAGATAAACTGGTTTGTAGCAGTTATTTTTTTTGGCTTTGCACTGTATTTGTTTTAAATTTAGATTCAGATTAGTTCTTGATTGAGCTTTAAATATAAATATTCTACCTATCAGAACAGTTGTATTTGTTATCTGGGGACAGTTTTTATCCAGAACCCCCAACATAATGTTTAAACACGAGTGGCCTTAACCAGTTTTTGATGTTGGTCCAGTAACTTGCAACATATGGACAATAGAAAACCAAAAGTGTCTGGTCTTCCTCTTCCTTATTACACAATCTACATAATGATGATCGCTGAACATTACACATGTAAAGTTGTTTCTTTATTGGCTGTAATTCTGTAGAATATCCTCAATTGAAATCTTTTAGAAATGTTTTAGAAAGTGTCCTGAAACCTTGTTTAAAGTTTAGTGACATAAATCAGTTAAATCAATATGGAAATTAGGGGCAAACAGTTAACCTTTGCAGCGTTGCATTATTTGTTGGCTAGCTGAAAGGTTTTTAAAAGACTGCATTGTTAGTGAGGTAGTTAAAAAGTTAACAAATTGTCATATTGTTTGCTAGCTTGCTAAAAAAAATAGTCCGGTTAGCCCACTTGTGATGGCTCTTGTGATGGAGAATAGTTTAATTCAATGATCCATCTTTAAAAAAATTGCCATTTTAAAAGTTAAACCTCCTCAAGTGTTATTTTAAAGTTAATACTGGATGAAAGTTTAAATTGGAGGTTAAAGTTTTGATACAACAGATTTTAATTTAATTAGAGTTTAGAATAAAGACTAATCTGAGAGGTTTAAATTTAATCTTTCTTCAGTTTGGTGCCAGTTTGGTTTTGCTTTGTATTTCACTGTTGTTCATTTTTTTCTTCTAGAATTCATTTCAAGTGAACGGGCATACTGTCACTCAAAATGGCCACAACCCAACACCTGCAACACAGCCACAGTGTGAATCTCGACCCACGAGTCCTGCACCCACTCCGACTCCGGTTGTCGCGAGGGAGCAGTGGGGAGGGAAGTACGAGTTCCTGCTCTCCTGTATTGGATACTGTGTGGGACTGGGGAATGTGTGGCGGTTCCCATACCTTTGTTATCGCAATGGAGGAGGTGAGCAGTCTGCAAGCATATTCGCACTGCCTTCTGAAGTCTCAAATGCTTTAAATGCCTGGGCATATATGTCTGTTGTGATTTGTTACACCCATTTGGGCAAGAGGCACTCCTCACCCTGCCCTTGGGTGTGCACTGTCCTAATCACACTGGCTTATTTTGCACTCACAATCCAGAGCTCTCCATGGCTGTCTTTGGTACTGGGAGCAAGAACACACTAATCCTATAAGTAGAGAAAGAGTTTTCCTTGATTACACACCAGACACAAGGCCTGCCTTTCTATCGCAGCCTCACGTGTTATGCATCTTCATCTCAAATCAAACATGTTGGAGCTTGACTAACTGTAAAGCGGAATAACATCTGTCTGTGAAGCTGCCTCCTAGACAGAGAGTTTGTAGAAGGTAACCTGCCTCTACAGGCCGTCTGCCTATATAAGTCATTGCACTGGATGGATTGTGTCCCAACAATACCCTCCATCAAGCTATGTTTAATCTCCACAGGTGTGTTTCTCATCCCCTACTTCATAATGCTGTTTTTTACGGGTGTTCCACTCTTCCTCATGGAGCTGAGTTTAGGCCAGTATGGAGCAGCTGGCCCCATCACTGTGTGGAAATGCTGCCCTCTGCTCAAAGGTAAAATACCCTCCTGTATCATATTTTTTATCCCACTAAGTACACACTTACATTCAAGCTGCAACAATTAGTCAATTAGTCGATCAAAAGATAGCAGCACTGTTCCAGCTTCTAAATACTGAATCTTAAAAATAATCGTAAGATTAATCGATAATGGAAATAATTGTTAGTTCATCTGTGATATGGGGTTGTATGATGTACTTGATAGTCAGTAGATGCCGTTGACACATCCCTGGTTTGGAGAAGCAGAGAGGAGAACCGGCATGGAAGCAAACTGGTGTACTACTGCTTGACTTTGCCATCAGACAGTTGTGAATGGCCAAAACTCGATTGGCGAAATCAGTAATTTTACCTTGCAGAACATGAGAGTTGCTGGTCTACTGCTGCCTCAATCTGTCAGTTTGTTTGTGTTATTGTGTGACTTTGGTGAATCTGAACTATCCTTTTAAAACACAAATGTCACAAAAGTACCTCATACAACCCCACTTCAAATAATCCAAACTATTCCTTCAACACACAACCTTGACACGTTTCAGAGATAATTATGTTGGTGTGGTGCCTTAATGTGGCTTGATACTTAATTCTTATTAGTTGTACAGTGTTAAACAGTATAAAAATTTCGGTCCTATATTAATTCTCCAGGAATGTTGACCATCCAGTTTGAGACGTATGTAACGATTTGAGCAGGATCTCAAGTTGACACCACAAATGCCTGCGTCACCAGTCAGACAACATTATAGTCCAGGACAATAATTTGCTGACTCACCACCAGTTTGCCACCTCACTACTATTCGTACGTCATGGCAAGCCCTAAAAATTCCTGAGAACTCTGTAACTCTGCTGCTAAATATAAACGTCTCATGAGGAAACCTGCAGGAATTGTCTCAGAACCAAAAATAGACAGAAAGGCAGGTTTTGTCAAAAGGCTAGTTTATTTTATACTAGAAATGCCAGCAACAGGTTGGCAGATGATGATGAATGTTTATTTAGCAATAATGACTCCCTCAATGTACATCATCTTGCTTGTCACACAGCTACTTACTTTTTTTTAAGTGACAAAAAATATTAATGTAAAAATTATTTTATCACCCTTCCAGAATCTATGATCAGAACTGCCTCCATAGCAGCAGTCTGTTAACAAACTTTAGAAGGAATTATTTTATAACACGGTTTGGTTAAATATTCATACTTCAGGACATACTTCTGTTATGTCTGCTATGAAAAACAGACCTTTGCTATGGACGCAGTTCTGATCATTGACTCTGGAAAAACAATAAAATCAGTTTTAAATCAATAAAAACAATACAAATCAGTTTTAAATTAATGTTTTCTGTCAAATTATTGATTTTTCAGCCGTGTAATAAGAGGGATAATGATAACGTTTCACGTCAGGGTCCTGCAACAAGTTCATTTTGCATTATTACACAGCTTAGATACATATTTGATTCTGATTGGTCAATTACAGCATTCTAAGGTCTGTTAGTTCTGTATAGTAGAAGAACAGACCGTTGCTATGGACGTTGTTCTGATTATATATTCTAGAGGATTCGAAAATCATTCAAGGCCCCAATGCGAAGCCTGTATTCCCCTGTCGGTGTTTATTCTGCTATAATGACCCACTCACTGTACATTATCCCCTCCATATATTGATTTTAAAAAACTGATAAAGTAAAATAAATATACTGTATGATATTTCATACAGTATATTTACACAGTAGTACATATCCTGTTTTTTCTGAGATACTTAAGGCTGTGTCTCTTCCTATAGGTATTGGCATTGGGATGCTGTGTGTATCCACGCTGGTGTGTCTCTACTACAACGTCATCATAGCGTGGACGTTTTACTACCTGGGCAGCTCGTTTCAGAGCCCTCTGCCCTGGTCCTGTGACGCTGTAGGCAACGCAGGTCTCTGCGGTAACATCACCGCCAGCAATAGCTCCACTGTCCTCAGCCCTACAGAGATTTTCTGGAAGTAAGTGTGTCTTCACACAGTCATTTACTTCTCCTTGTTTGGTAAAAAATGCAAATTTACATTACTGAAATAAATGACCCGCAATCTACAAATGTCTACTATACATCTACATGCACCTTCATATAATTTATATTCACAGAAGTGGTTTATGTTAGCATGTTGTATGCTTATACATCATTTAACAGATATTTATCCTTATTCAAGGAAAACATGCTCTTACTCTCCATTGGCACATGACATAAAAATGAAAGTATCTTGTGAGGCACCATTACCCTGCATGGTGCATAGTATGCTGCACACAAACCGTGTTTAAATACTTTGTTATCCTTCAGCAAACACAAATATAGTTCACAATGACTGGACACTTCAAACGAAACTGTCTCCTTTTCAGCTAATATGACTGATGACTTTGCAGCCACAACTTTTATGATCTGCCCAACACTTTTATTTGTTACTATGCACTCTGTTAATATGCACTTTATAGTTGTGTATTTGTTTTCTTTTCTTTTTTTAGTATTCAAACCATTTATTATGTTAGTTTATCCTGTATGTTTTAATTTAGATCTGTGTGAAGGCAGTGTGGCATGTGCCAGCCACACACTGAAACATTCAGGCCTCTGTTTTCATAAGACTTTATAACCTTTCATGCAAACTGGATAAAGCAATTATAAGTATTTGCGACACTTGACATTGTAAATGATTATGATCATAAGGGTAATACAGTTTGACTAGAAATACATGTGTATTACATTATATTACATTGCTTCCCCCAATTATTGTAAATGATTCAAATAAAAGTGGGGTCGGGAGCATGAAAGGCTTATAGCAACTCTTGTGATGCAATATGCTCAATCTCCTTCTACTGTCTTATAGCACTCATGGAGTTTGTGTTTTTATTTGTTTATTTGTCAGGATCCCCGTTAGCCACGCCCTAAAGCAAAGCTAATCTTTCTGGGATCCACATTTAAAAACATACATCCATTTAAAACATGCATCTAAAATAAGAGCATTAAACATTACAGTGTAAGTAGTGTTACAACTGGACTGCGAATTATGGTGTAAAATAATGAAGAATAGTATTTAAACGCCTTGTTTTTATTTTATCAGTTAATGTGTAATAACTGTGATAATATGTGTGGTAAGAGGTGTGTTGATGCTATATGTCTGTGTTTGACCTGTGTGTTGTAGTGAGCGTGTTCTGGGTGTAGTAAACAGCAAAGGCCTTCATGACCCCGGTCCTGTCCGGTGGCAGTTGGCCCTGTGCCTCCTGGCTGCCTGGATTGTCATTTTCCTCTGTATGCTCAAGGGCATCCGCAGCTCTGGCAAGGTGAACCAACACAATGTTGTTATTGTCAAACAAGACACACACACACAAACAATCCTGCCCTTTGCTGCCATACCTTGTCATTCTAACCTGCGTCTCTGTGCTGTCTGTGATTTCAGGTGGTTTATGTAACAGCTACCTTCCCGTACTTTGTGCTCATTGTTCTGATCATCAGAGGAGCTACACTGGAGGGCTCTCTTCAGGGCGTCGCTTTCTACCTCACTCCAGACTGGAGCCGGTTAGCTAACGCACAGGTACAACTGATTGTATACTGATCACTTACTGCATGACGCTGAAGAGTCGGTGAACACAGAGCTTTAACATTAATGGCATTAATATGTTTTTTTATGTTTAAATTGTATTTCTCTATGATACTTTCAGGTGTGGAACGACGCAGCCTCACAGATCTTCTACTCATTAGGTATTGGAGTTGGAGGTCTGCTTTCCATGGCCTCTTACAATAAGTTTGACAACAATGTCATCAGGTCAGTTTCCACTCTGCTGTACCATCTACTCTATTGATGCAGGGATGATGGGGTTGGTCTCTTAATCGTAGTTCCTTTGATTTCAGAGACACTTTGATCATCACCACAGGAAACTGCACCACCAGCTTCTTTGCAGGATTTGCAATATTCTCAATCCTGGGTCACATGGCATGGAAGAAGGGAGTGCCTGTCGGAGAGGTGGCAGATACAGGTAGTTACTGTGCTCAGTAATCCTGTGGATCTTGTTGAACTCAGTAGTGAATGAATAAAGCATTTTTAACAAAATCATACTCTTAATATATGCTCAGCTCTTCTCATCAAGGCATTCTCTCTTTGAAAATGAGACTTAAAATGACTTTACTTGACCTTATTTTTTCACGTCCGGGACATATTCTTCAGATATAGACATTAAAACTGTAGCGAGAGGTGTCATCTTCAACTGTCTAAGAATCGTGCGTGATGTGATCTCTAGATGAATCGCCACTGCAGCTGCACATGATCCTCGCTGCTCACACAGGCTGTGTAGCTGCTCTAACCAGCTAATATAGGCGCTTTAATGAAATGCAAGAGGCTGCATGCTGCTCTGTGTCCCGGGTATGAATGTTTTAAATGAGGAAACATGCTACTTTCTTTTAATGGCACAATGACCAGCTCAAAACAGGGTATGTCAAACTGGCACACTGACAGACTGCGGGGCATCCACAAGCTTGGCCATGGTATAATTCCTGCCCTGTGTGTGTATTTTTGTGCCATTTTTTAAATGAAAAATATTGACTTCTGAATGTAACTTAGGCTTCATTCCTTTGTGTGATGTGATCTTTATTACAGAGCAGCTAGGCAGCTATTTATAGCACCAGCTTCTTAATTACTGTACTTGAATCAATACTGTATATTGTATCAAACGTCCATGATATGCACATATTGCCTTCTTGAACTTAATGAACTCTTTGTTGCCTTCAGGTCCTGGGTTGGCCTTTGTTGCTTACCCAGAGGCTCTTGCTCTGCTGCCAGGCTCGGTGTTCTGGTCCATTATGTTCTTCCTCATGCTCTTCATGCTGGGGATTGATACACTGGTAAAGCCACACACACACACACCAACAAAGATATGAGCAAGAATCAAAATATGAATGTGCCAGCTCCATGATATCTTCTGCTCTGCTACTTCACAGTTTGGCAACATGGAGGGCATCACCACGGCTGTGCTGGACGAGTTTCCGCAGCTTAGAGGGAACACGCTGCACAAGTCCTTGTTCCTGGGTGCCCTGTGTTTTTGCTTCTACCTGATGGGTCTCCTGTTGGTGACAAACGTGAGTGTGTTTTTAACTTACTGCGGCGAGCGAGGAATGTGGCTGCAAAATGCATCTTCTCCGTGATCACATGACTCACAGTTCTCATGCCGTCTGTGTCTTCATAGGGTGGGATTTACTGGTTCACTCTCATTGACTCCTTCAGCACTAGCTTCGGCCTCATCATCATCACCCTCTTCATGTGCATTGGCATCTCCTTCTTCTATGGTAGTCCATCCCACACCCCTAACCTCCACATCAGACTCCTCTAACACCACATCATTCCTTCACTTGCTGTGTTGTGAAGTTCATTTTTATTTTACAGTCGCACTGATATCAAACAGTTTATTAACTACTACATATTCACCATTTTGTTGTTCCTCTTAATGACACACTGAACACATGATCTGTTATGCTCTGTTGGCCCAATGATTTCTTGCCAGTTCCTAATATAGACCTCTGAATGAACCTTTCTGTTAGGGGTCAACCAGTTTTGTCAGGACATTATTGACATGATCTGCCACTGCCCTCCCTGGTGCAGCAAAGTGCTGCTTTACTTCAAAGCATGTTGGGTGTTCTGCACTCCGTTCCTTCTCCTGGTGAGTAAACACATCAGTGTTACTGATATTTGTCGATATCAGTTATCTGCTTTATCTGCATATTAGTTAAATGCTTTTCAGAATATCTGCTAAACGTCCATAAATGCACCTGTTTTTTGTGTTATCTGATATCTTTTCTAAAAATCCAAATACACTGAGTACAACTGGCAGGTTTTATACAATTTTTGAAAGGGGTTGTGTTATAATGTAAGAACTCTGCATCTTTCAGCTATAAGGCTGCTTTAACTACACTTAGCAATGGGGAAATGGGGCAGGTTGATACTATTCATTAGAGCAACAGTGAGAGAGAAAAAGTACATTGTATATTGATCAGATGCAGGATGGGAAACTAGCACAAGCCAGTCAGCCTAATTTGGTAAAACATACACAAATAGACACAAAATAATTTATTATTGAGAAGCTGGTGAATTTGGCAGATGACATTGGTGGATGTTCGTGTTTTAAAAAGTTAATTTCCCACCCTTATCAGGTGTATTGATATTTAAATACCTGTAGCCGACTTTTGTTTCACAGCAAAAGTACCTCAGACTAAAAAATCCATAGCTTGTTTCCTCTGGGGGTAATAATAAGGAGCATCACCTTCCTTACAGTCAAAATTGTATTATGTGACGTTAGAAGCAAAACATAAACAATTCATTAAGATTATTGAAGATTATTTTGCCAAATTATGAAATATGACTATGTCCAACACTTAGGGTTGCAGTAGTATACTGGTATCACAGTAACCTGTCTGTGCAAACATTGATTGTTATCATACCATGTACATTTGCTGATCTATCTACAGTACTGAATTCTACCATAGTAGTGCTATTAAAAAATATTTAAAGTTTATATCAAGTTGCATGTCTGTCCAGACACAATATTTTATGAAATCATAATAGAACATTTGTTCCTTTAAAGCTACAGTTGGTAACATCTAACTCTTTCATATTTGCTACAACTGTTTCTGAATCTGTCACCATAGAAAAAGTCAGTCTCTCCGGCTCCTCCTAGTGCTCCTACTGGCATTTGGTAGACTCCACCACACCTGAAGACAAACAACCAATCATAGTCAGCTTACAACCCAAAATGTCAGTATTTGACGACCTGCGAATGGGACTCAACAATTATAGTAACAGTTCAGTCACAGTTTCAGCAAATATGAAAAAGTTCTGTAGAAGTTACCAACTGTAGTTTTACGGGTCATTGTGAAATCACAATTACAATGATAATAATTTTAAAATTCCATCAAAGTGTGATATTTTTTGACATAGTTATTGTCCAGTGAAAATCTCATAACACTGCAACTCTAGTAAAAGTAATAATGAACTTCATGTTATTGCTGAGCTCAAGCTCATGTTATAGCTTTACAGTACTGTTGATGTGTATCACTTACACAGTCCATGTTACGTCACTCCCTCTTGTTATTTCTGCTGCTCTTGTCACCTGAAGCAGAATTACCATTTACAGTAAAGCTGATTTATATAGAAATATCCATCTGATACCACCGTTTATTGTAATGTATTGTGCACTTATAGTCAAAGGGTAATTTGAGGAGGAGTGAGACACTGAGCTGTCACTCTGAGTTAAAAATATCACACTGAATGACTGAAGAGTTTATGGTAAACTGAGGGAAAACAAAGATGATAACTCAATTACCAGCTGTTACAAAAGTTCCACACGGAAGCCAAAACAATATCACTGCTTTGAAATGCATCCAACTGTGCTGAAATCTTCACAACCACAGCTGTGAATAATTCAAGAGGAGAAACTGACATTCAATCTGAGTTCCCCCCTGTAGCATTTACTGAGCTGGCCTTCTCTTCTTCTCTCACTGTTGTGTTTTTTTTATTTTTTTTATTTGAATGAAACATTCCTGTGCTCACTCTGTGTCTTTTCCCCCTGCGGCTGTAGTTCATCCTGACCTACATCTTCATTGAGATGTACAACACACCGCTCCACTATGGCTCCTATGTGTATCCAAGGTGGGGTAAAGCGCTGGGCGTGTGCATCGGCGCAACCTGCTGTCTACAGATCCTCATCTGGGCCATTGTGGCTATCAGCAAGGAAACTGGAACACTGAAAGACGTCAGTACCACCTCTATGTCATTCTGTCACTAGGAGGTCCGGTTACGCCTCTCTGACACTACAGTTAAAACAGATTGTTACTGCTGCACCTGTTATAATGTATACAAACCCCATTTCCCAAAAAGTTGGGATGCTGTGTAGAAAGTAAATAAAACCGATTGTAATGATTTGCAAATTCTTTTCAACCTATATTCAGTTGAATACAGTACAAAGACAAGATATTTAATGTTAAAACTTATTAAATGTATTGTCTTTTGTAAATATACACTAATTCTAAATTTGCTGCCTGCAACATTTTCCCCAAAAAGTTGGAACAGGGACGACAAAAGACTGGGAAAGTGGTGGATTTCTCAAAAAAAAACACAATGTTTGGGACATTCCACATGTAAACAGGTTAATTGGTGTTTCTAAACACAAAACTGTAAGGAATTTGGGTATTTGGGGGTCTACACTCCATAATGTCATTAAAAGATTCAGGGAATCCAGAGAAATATTTGCATGTAAGATCAAGGCCAAAAACCAACAGTGAATACCTGTGAACTTTGACCCCTCAGGCAGCACTGCATTAAAAACTGCATTAAAAACCTACATGTTTGTGGGCTCTGGAACACTTACGAAAACTATAATCACAGTTCATCATCGAATCGACAGTTGCAAGTTAAGACTCCTATGCAGCGGCATATATCAACATCATCCAGAAATACTGCTAATTTCTCTTGGCCCGAGCTCATCTGACACCGACTGATGAAAAGTGGAAAAGTGTGCTGTGATCTGACGAGTCTACATTTCAGATTGTTTTTGGAAAATCTTTTTTGGCTGAGGTTGCATCAAATTCAGAATGAATTTATATAAAAAACAAAATTTGTCAGTTTGAACATTAAATGTCTTGTCTTTGGGTTGTATTTAATTGAATATAGATCAAAACAGATTTGCAAATCATTGCATTCTGTGTTTATTTACATTTTGCACAGCATCTAATTTTTTTTGGAACTGGGGTTGTAACATTGACAGCTGAAACAGCCTGGGGCTTTACAACTGTTTGATGCTTCTTTTTGTTTGCAGCGTTTTCAGAAATCGATTCGACCCCTGAATTCCTGGAGGGTGAACAACTTGAACAGCACCGGGAGAGTGCAGGAGCACGTGGAGCCCGAGAGAGTGGAGGCTCCGTTCACCGTCACACTTACAGACATGGACTTTACTGCAATGACGTGGGAGTCGGGAAGCCAGGCGTGACGGCACGGCACAGAGAGAGCAGTAGTGAACGCACAGTGATAAGCAAACTACACTGCTGAGAGACAGAGGAATTTATTATTACGTTATTATTTGCCCCAGCTAGGCTCTGGTGGCCGTGTCTAAACTGACTGTGTCCTGCAGGGCAGTGTGGATTCATTGCATTATTTATACTGTTATGTATATTTTTTAATGTTTTTTTTAACATTGTGTAGAATATGCAGTTTTTACATGTTTAGATGACATAGTTGGACTCTACCAGAACATTTGGAAGATGTTGAGCTTATTTATTCTTATAGTATAGTGTAATGAATGTTCACCAACAGCAGTCAACAGCAACAAAGGGACCAGATTTCATTTATCATCAACAAGGAAGAGGGACAAAAAAGTGCAGTGACTTGAGACTTGAGACTGGCTGCTTCAGCAGCCTATGATGGAGCTGGACAGGTGACCACAAGTCATCTCAGCCTGTCAGAATAAATGGTGTCGACGACTCAGCCGCAAGTACTAGAAATACTTTTAATCTATTTTATTTTTTAAAACAAATTATTGCTAAAATTATTGCTAATACAAATAAACAAATTTAAAGAAAACTTGCCAAATGAACTATTAAGTTCTGTTGGTGTGTCTTGTCTGATCATCTGCATTTCAGATGGACAGTTTCTGCAGAAAATGTAGCAGTCACTTCACAGAACTTAGCTGCTCAGAATACACTGATTCAAAACTAATGTCTATACTAGTATTGTAGACAGGCTTTTAAAGAAACAGTATGTAGGATTTAGTTACATCTAGTGGTGAGATTGTAGATTGCAACCAACTGAGTACCACTTGCTCTCACCATATCATGAGCCAGTGTTTGGTTTATCCATTCTGGGCTACTGTTGAAACATGGTGGTTCAACACAGCGGCCTCTATGGAGGAGGACCCGCTCCCTCTGTAGATATAAACAGCTCACTCTAAGGTAACTAAAACGCAGCAATTCTTTTTTTCAGGTGATAATACTACATTATATTCAATTTCTGCCATTTTCTGCCAATAGATCCCTCTAAATCGTATGCACTGGACCTTTAAGTGTTGTTATGACAGTGAATCTACACACACATAGGTTTTTAGTTTCTATGCTGACTGGAACTTGGCTTTGACATTTCTTCTTACTTGATTTCCCCCCCTGCTATTGATTAGAAGAAAAGTCTCCTTTCACTGTATATCATAGGTTAAATGAATTATCTGAGAAGGCACTTTTGTTAATAATGTTAATAATAATAATAATAGTAATGCACATTTGTTAAATGTGTTGTCCCCTCGAGGGCATGATTGTTGTCATGGTATCAGTCTTCCTAACATTTTTCACACTTTTCTGAGGGTGCAAATATTACTCTGACATGAGGGCCTGCTTAGAGAGCACGTCAAAGTTGGTGGTTTAAATGTTATTAATTGGCAAATTGGCCATACTGCTTAATTTGTAAATGTTATACTGGACAATCAGATCAATGTGTTTTTATGTATTTTTTTTTTTTACTACACCCTTTCCTTGATAACAAATTATGTTAATGGTGATGGCACATAAAGGAAAAAGTAATATGAAGAATTACAAAAAGACCCACCCTCAAATGTGGCAGCTCACATGAATGTGTTGTTTATCTTTTGAAGTGTTGATTGAATAAATGAGATATATATTGTTTGTTAACCATACAAATTGCACTTCTCCCACAGAGGACTGACATTTTGATCTTAAATGTCTAAAGTTTTGATTTGTAGTAACTGACAAAAATTCCCCACTGTTTTCCAAACTATTAATCAAAAAATATTTTCAGGTCGTACAACATGTGCTCCCTCTTGTGTCCTGTTGCAAATAAGAAGACAATGACAGAAACTTGCCAGACTTGCCATGTCACAGTTAATTTTGTCTGCATTTATAATGAAGATAACAGTTTTCTCTTTTAAAGCATCTTTCAAGCAGGATCACTACTTTTAAACCTTCAGAACATTTTATTATTCTTTGTTTTATTATTGTATGTCATGTCATGAAACTCCTCTAATTTTAACTTTTTATCTTTTTGCCTTTGTCAACCTTGTTGCCATTCTCTTGTATATTTCTGTGCATAATGATTAAATATTCTCATTGTCTCTGTATCTTTATACAGCTGTCTACATCTACCCTTTGTTGCATCTTATTGGATCGTTTTCTTTCACAAATGTCTGATGAGAACTATTTAAAACAGTGAGATGAAAGATCAGACTCATTTAACTGAATTGTCAGAGTTTGTATTAGTTTTCAAATCAAGCAAAATTTATTTTATGACTCAATATCACAAATCATTATTTGCCTTGGGGGACTATACAATCTGAACGGTGTATTACTCCCTGTCCTGTTGACCCTTGGTTCAGGTAAGGAAAAACTACTAAAAAAAACAACAGTAACACTTAACAAGGAAAGAAGTGAACAAGGGGAGAGCTACAGAGGAGGGATCCCTCCCAGGTTGAACAAACATGCCATAGATAGAAGTGATAACAGAATAACAAAATCACATTAAATACAAATTTTGATGGCAGCATTTCTGATACATTTACGTATAAAATATATGTAGAGAATGTGGAAATTTTTAAATAATAACCTTGCGATGATAGCATGTGAGGATAGACACAACAGTTACGAGCAGGAAAGACAGGCCATTGCATCTTACACGGATGCAACAAAGAAGCTGTTGTCTAAATGTCTGACCCCGACTCAAAGTTTGTCAAACCTTGAAACAATATATAGGTTTTACCACAAGAGGGCAATGGTTGCACTAGGGTGCAGGGTAGTTACATTTTACTTGACATTTGCTGCCTGAAATACACGAAAGAGGAACACACAGAGCTCTTACAGCATAGACTATATATGTCTATGTCTTACAGCGATCATAGAAAATTTATCAAAGCTTGTGTGTGTAATAATGTCGAAATGAGCGTCCCCCGTCTAAGTGGATAAAGTTGAGACATTATAACGTGAAAAGAAGTGGAACTAAACATATAGCCTAGAAGGTAAACAAAGTGAAATAGGGGCACAGGGACACGGTCTACGTAATTGTAATAAATATATAATAACGTTAGATTAACTTGAAGGACGAGTCGCCATCGCTCTCTCTATTGAACTGGGCACAGTCTGTAAAATAAACAGGTTGGTGGGTATTTATATTACATTATGAGCTCTAACGCGTGTGGATGGCGGGATAAATGCAAATGAGCGGATGTTGCGTAGATATTTTCCCGCGTTTTCATCTCGTGAGTTGGGGTTAGTTCGTTTGCGGTGTGTCACGTGATCCCAGTGAAAGCAGAAAGCGCTCAGTTTATCGCCACAGAGAGCTCAACATAAATATAAAGCAATAAGTCTTTTATCTAATGTTATTGTCGACAGTACCAGGCTTTAAATACATATAAATGACCAGAAAAACCCAGTGATCAGGTTAGTACACACAGGGTTGGCGACACTCCTTGTTGAGGGCGTCTAAAAGCCGAGACACCGCCGGCACCGGCACTCCACCGCGCACTGCCGTGACACAAAACGAACACCCACTTCAGCCCGGTTTCAGGAAGTCGGGGAGGTTTTGTTGTATTGTTGCCACGGAACTCGTGAAGTGGGCTTTAAACTTAGTAAACAGAATTCATTGCCTTCGAATCCAACTTCTGTTTTTAATTATTATATTAGCCTGTAAGGTGACTGGATACCAAGATGCCACCTAAAAAGAGAAACTCTGGGACGACACAGAACAAGGAGCTGAAGTCCAGTGCTGAGAGTCCTTCTCCAGACAAGAAGGAGAGTCCAGAGTTATCTGTTAAAAAGTGAGACAAATTATGTTTCTTTATTCAGACCTTAGCCTGTGCCAACAGTCAGCGAATTAGTCTGTAAAAATAGTTTACACTGTAGCCTAATGGTTTGCAAGTGTGTGCTGGTGTTTTACTCTTGCTAGCTAGCTTATTATGTGACTGACCGTTAGGCTGACTGGCTAACGTTAGCTGCTTCAAACGAAATGAGGCCTGTATTTAGAGCTAATACATTTATTTCCACTTATTTCACTCCTACACAACCAGCCACAGAGTACTCCTGTTCAGTAACATATGGTGTAACGCTGTTGTAACACACTAATACACTTCTGACCTGACACAGACTTTGGCTAACAGTGTATGCTGTGATGTCCTGAAACTGTTATTTGTGACCTCCATGATGTTGATTTGTTTCCTCCGTCCTTCAGACACAGAGACAAGGATGCTGAGTTTGTGACCCTGTGTAAAAACCTCCATGTGACAGACCTGGTGTGTGATCATGCCTGGAAGCTGTGGAAAAGGGTTCAAGACTCCATGGAAGAAGTTGCTGTATGTATTTGTAAAGTAAAGATATGTGACAGTATATTTGTAATGTTGTCATCCTGTTGGCCGACTTAAGCAAAGGAAAACTCATGGGTGGAAAGTAGGGCTGCTTGATTTGGAAAAAAAAAGAAGTCAGATTGCAATTATTTTGACTGAAATTATGATTGCAACATGCGTGAAATTAATGGAAATGATCAGTTTTGCATTCCCAATTTTCATTTTTTACTGAAAACAAACTTTTACAATTAACAATTAAAATCATAATGGTGTGATATTTATTGAAGTCTGTACCAAACAAATACGTTTTATTTCATTTAGAGAGCAAGGTTTTCCTGCCAGGTCATCTATGAAACAATACCAGACCTCATTATAATGGTGTTTACGCAAACTTTTTTCCTTTTTTGGAAAATTGTGATTTGGTTCTGCAATTTGGATGTTGCATTTGGCCATATTGCGATTTTATTGCAGTTGCGATTTGACTAGAAACTAGAACACTATTTGGTTAGAATGAAATGGCCACTATGGCACCCAGACAGTGACCTTTAAAACAAACATGCACTCACAACCAGACCATATCCATGTCTGTGATGCCTTTTTTAAAAACTTTCTCAAATTTGCCTTACAAGGGAACAGAGGTTTAAATCAAACTTGCATCGTAAATGCATAATCTTCCAACGGTAGTAATGGTATAACTCAATTAAATTTCAAATAGATACATTTCTACCCACAAAACACATTCTCGTTGCGTGGTGTGCTTGCGTGTGGAAGACTGTTGCTAAAATAAAAGAATAACATAAAGAGTGATGTTAGTTTGTTCTAACAGATCTATTGGATTCTGGTTTCACTCTTCATACTAATATTAATGTTGCCTGCTAGGATGTGTATTGTGGAAAAAAGTGTGTATGTCATTATATTGGTAAGTTTTAAACATTTTTATTTTGACATTTAATTTCAGGACAGTCAGAAGAGGCTGTGGGGAGCTTGTCTGTTTGTGTCAGCGACAGACTTGGATGTTGCCTGTTTCACCTTAACTCAGGTCCTGAAGGCAGTCAGTCTGAAGTAAGTACTGGCCGTGCTTGATGTATGTTCCTAAAAAATGCTCTTTGACGCTCACAGTGCAACTTTACTGTCCAAATTAATGCATGTAATTTCAGTCATTTGAACAGACATTCTGTTAAAGGATAACACACAGTTGATACACTACTATTATTTTTAAAATTTGCTGGGTTACAAATTTACACTTATTTTTATTTTTAAAATGTAATTTATTTTATCACTACCTTTCCTCTAGTGTGAAGCAGTTTTTAGGCCTGGTGAGGAAACTGGATGTGAACTTAGATACTATCAGCACCAAGGTGAATTCAGCTCTTACACGGTTGGAGAAGAAGTATGGTGTGACGCTGGCTCTCTACCAGAGGTTTGAGAAGTGAGTGAACACATCAGTCAATACACTACAGATGTTTGATTCGTGTAGAACTGTTCATAGACAAAATTGTAACTGATAATATTGTTTGTTTTATTTCAGAACTTGCAAGAAAATCTTTGCTTTGGTGTCTGACAGCAAGTAAGTTGGATAATTATTTGTAACATGACTGACATGTAGTTGGCACACTCCTTTTTTAGTATCCTTATATTATTGTGTTCAACAGTTGCATGTTTTTGTTAAAAAATGTGATGCAGGTGCATGGTTAATCATTCAGTGTCTCTTTTTGAAGGGAGAGGGAGACCATTCGGAGCTGCTGGACAATGTTTCTGTTGGCCAAGGGTAGGTTAAACCTTTAAACAGTACAACAAAAACAAGTAGGATCAAGCTGTTAACACACTTGATGGAATAGTTTTCATGTTGCTCAATCTTCTTTCCATCCTTCCTTCCGCCTTTGTGCTTGTCTGTAGAGCTCAAATGAATTGGAAAATGTTTCTCCTCATGGTTCTGTTGTTTCCAGTCAGCAGCAGTAGTGTTGTGATGATGCTTCTCATGTGCTGCATCTTTGCTGTATGCAGGAAGGGCCTTGCAGATGGAGGATGACCTGGTCATATCGTTCCAGTTGCTTCTTTGTACGCTGGAGTTATGCATCAAGCGCTGCCCTCCAGATCTTCTGCAGCCTCTTTACAGTAAGCTTCAGAATCATTTATTGTCTACCACTGTCTTTATTTATATTGGAAACAGACATTTTTTTCTTTTAACTTATCATTATGAAGCAAATGTTGATTCCACAGTGTACTGGCTGTAGAATAATGGCACCATCTGAGTATTGACTGATTCTCTGTAAGCCTTGCTTTCATTATGAAAAATATGTCTGCACAATTTTTCACAAGAAAATGATATCTCCGTTATAGGGATGTAAGAAAATATCAGTACATATTAGTATCAAAATATTGTTTCATGATATTGTATCGATTCACAAAAACACTGTATTGTGATATAATGATATGTACAAAGATTCAAGGCAGTTGTTCATTTTGTGTTGTGTTTAAACCTCTGACAGCTGAATAGCAGTGTTGTTATCCATCTTCATATAAAAAGTAAACTTTTTTTTAAATCACAGATTTTATTCATACAGTAGTGTTATTCATACTGTCGGTTTTCCTAAAATTAGATTTCAGAAAAATGCCAATATATCATCTTGCTTACAGTTATAGCAATACAGTATATATCCAAATGCTTTCTTATGTTATTTATTTATTTATTTATTTTCCCCAGAATCAGCTATCAGTAAAGTTCAGAGCCCTCCAACACGAACGTCTCGTCGCAACCAAAGCAAAGCCAAATCCCGACCTCCGGAGCCAGAGGTGGATTTGCAGCTTCTGAAAACCTTGTGCCAAGAGAATGAATGCAATGCAGAAGAGGTCTGAGCCCCTCTCTTTTATATAGATCCTACAGTCATCGTACAATCACAGTTCTGTGCCCTCTGCTCTGTGTGAAATGGCCTCATTCACCTTCTCACTGTACCTACAGGTGAAGAATGTGTACCAGACCAGTTTCTCGGCTTTCCTGGATTCACTGGATCTTTCAAGATCTCCAGATTTTCCTCAGGTAGGGGGGGCGACAGTCACAACACCTGCTCTTCTGTTTGGCTTCACTGTTTCCATTTGTTACTTCCGCCTGCTTATTGTTGAATGTTTGAGTGTGTGACAGCTGTTGGTCATTCTCTCTGCTGCTCATGCATGTTTGTTTTCACATACAGTGTCAGGAGAATGTGTGCTCAGTCAGGGGATCCTTTTTAGTGTGCTAGGGTAGTATATTACAGAGGTAGGTATGAGCACAATGGAGACAGGATGCTACTGTTTGCTGACATTAACACACACCTCTGAAGAGGGATGATGCACATATTTGTTTTAATGTTACGCTACCCCAGTAACGGGACAGATGGTGTGTATTATTTACATTAGTGTGCCTTATGCAAATAATGTTTCTCACCATATTGAGCTGGGCTTTGAAGGGACTGAGTAAATTGGAGTGAGATTTTGGCCCAGATTATTTTAAAGCACAGATGTCTGAGACTCCTGTTATCCTAGTCTGGTTGCAGACAAGTTAGAGCCTTGTCTTATTTCAGCGATGTTTATGTTTTTGAGAATGAGATCTGATCAGATACTGACTCTGGCACGTGTGTTATGATACAATCTTTAGACAAGTCTTGTACATGTGCAACAAGGACTTCAGACTCAGTGTTTCATAGTGTGAGTTGGCTGATGTGCACATTCTCCACATTTGATGTGGGGCTGCTGCATTCATTTATTACTGAAAGAAACCATACAGTGCATTTGTTTTTGATAAATTAGTGCATCTTAGCACTTAAGATAAAGAAAAATATATAGAATTTAATGGTGAACTCTTCAGCAGTTTATGCACTGCCCTTGTTTGTTTTAACAACCTTGCTTTTAGTTGGTGTCACAGTGATGGTGTTTAATTTTGTAAGTAGGGAAGCACTTTACTACAAGTAACCTCGACCTTTAATTTTCAACACAGGTGAACGAACTCGACCAACAATATGAAGAGCACTACCTCAAGAGTAGAGACTTTGATGGACGGCTCTTTATTGACGGAGATGAAACTGTTCTTCCGCCTAAAGTCGAAATGTAATTCCCTCTTTCAGTATTCAGTGTCTTAATGCTGAATTTAAATTAATGAATGATGTATTTAAAGAAAGTATTTAATAATCTCCTTATGCATTCAGATCACAGGTGGAGAGAACGCCAAAGAAGAACCTGTCAGATGAAGACACTGTACTCATCCCTCCGCAGACTCCAATCAGGTGAGCATTGTTTTTGTAATCAGTGGTTACCCAGAGGAGAGAGACTGAGTACTCATGTTCGCTTTCAGCAGCACCTTTTTTTAACATTTGTACTGTTGTGGACCTTCTTCATAGACACTGTCGGCTGCTCAGCTGTCAGCTGTTGCATTTGAAAGTTGCTGAAGTGAATCTTCATAGTTTTTAGTAACTGAAAAAGTAATAGACAATGTTTATGGTGAACATCACCATATTTTCTAATAATGCAAATTGAAAACTTGAAATGGAAAAAACTAATTACAAACTTACTTCGAAGACAAAAGCAGTTTTAAGCTTTTTTTTCTTTGTTGCTTTGTTTCTTGTTGGTGTGAAAGGGAGTAAGATAAACTAGGAGTGTTTGTTTTGCAAAATATTGAATTATAACATATCTATAAGAAAAAAAAAGTATAAAAGTAAAGTTAGTATTTATTTAAAGTTCTATATGTATCCATGGATAGAACACAGGAGATTGTTCTGGGATTTTTTGTACTCTGTCCTTCAACAATGTCTGATTTTTGTTTTGTCTCATCAGAGCTGCCATGACCTCCATTCAGCAGTTGAGAGGTGATCTCACCACCAGTGGAGACCAGCCATCTACTAACCTGGCTACATATTTCAAAGTGGGTCTCTAGAAGTGTTGCCACTAATCAAAATAACTCATGAAACTGCATCTTACTGTCTTTTTTTAATGGATTTTTTATGTAATTTTTTTTTTCTTCTTCTCCTGTGATCAGAATTGCACTGTGGACCCAACACAGGATGTGCAGAAGCGTTTGGAGACACTTGGACAGACATTTAGCCAAAGGTTTGGTCAGGCAGTCGGCCCACGCTGTATAGTCCTCGGCAGACAGGTATGAACTATCACTCAAGAGGACAATGAGCAGCTATGGCCATGATTCCTGTACTGAAATTATTTTGTGTCCAACTTATAAATTTCTTTTGTCTTTCAGAGATTTGCTCTTGGTGTGAGACTGTATTACAAAGTCATGGAGGCAATGCTGAAATCGGTAATTGACTTGTTTGATTTTATTTAATAAATTCAGTTTTGAACTTTTTTCTTCAATAAATTTGTATTTTTTTGTTTATTTATTTAGAAGCTCAGGGTAATTCAAACGTGGAATGCCCAAGTTTATCTACAAATATGTCCCAAAAAAAACACAACTGATTAATCTACCACAATCTTTTCTTTCACTTTTTATGCCCTTATAACTTTTGTCTTTTGTTTACATAACTGGAACTTGCGTGAACGGTAGACTGCACAGTATCTGAAAAACTCAGATCCATGTTTTTCTTTTGTTTCACTCTTTCGTTTTCATTTTTTTAGGAAGAGAAACGACTGTCTGTGCAAAATTTCAGGTATGTATCATTCATTTTTTATTAAATCATGGGGATTTATCAAGTTGGTATGTGGTGGTCATTTAGCTCAGTTGGTAGAGTATCCGCCCCATGTATGGAGGCTGTCAGTCCTTTGCAGCGGCTGCTGGTTCGACTCCCACCTGTGGCCCTTTGCTGCGTGTCATCCCCTCTCTCTCTGCCCTCTTTCCTGTTTACTCTTCAGCTGTACTATATAATAAAGGCGTAAAAGCCCAAAAAATAAGAAGTTAGTAATTTTATATTCATGTTTTTTGTTGTTTTGATTGTAAATGAAGCATCTGTTGACTCTGACTGAGTCGTGATTTTCATTACAGTAAACTCCTCAATGACTCTACGTTCCACACGTCACTTTTGGCCTGTGCTTTGGAGGTGGTCATGGCAACGTATGGAGGTGAGTTCTGTAATTTGCTTGCAAATTAATAAAGGATACAGTTGCAAACTAAATCTGAAATACTTGTGTATCTTCATATAGATAATTGTTTACAACTCTGATAGACGTGCGACAAGTTGTAATAATGTTGTTTGCTCCTTGTGATTAGAGAGCAGTTTTAAGACTGGAGGATACAACCATGGCGCTGGCGGTGGCGACGTGGCTGAAACAAACGTGTGTTTCCCGTGGATACTGGATGTGGTCAACCTCGCCGCCTTTGACTTCTACAAAGTCATTGAGAGCTTCATCAAGGCTGACCCCACTCTGAGCAAAGATATTGTCAAACACCTGGAGACCTGCGAGAACCTCATCATGGAGAGGATTGCATGGAGGACGGTCAGTTCTATCTTTCATCAATACTACTGTTGGTTGGTTGGTTGGATTGATGGATGGACTTTATTGATCCCAAATTGGAAAATTCTTATGTTACAGCAGCAGGTTTTCCAGGCATTGCACAGAGACAGTAAATACGCAATAAGAAAAGGGAACTATATATATATATATATATATATATATTGAAAAATAACATATCAGTACCAAAAATAATTTTAAGAAGCTCAATGCAAAATAGTAGAAAAAGTCTTGACATACCCTGTAGATAATAATAGGGTATAGATGTATAGAATATATAATACACAATATAAAGAATATACTGTATTACACGTAAGATTTACTAAAATAGAAATATTTAATATTATTTACATTAGACACATGCGAATTTTAAGGTTTGCAGATATAGTAATGTCACAGCATTTTAATGGATTAATGCACAACATAAAGACACAGACACTGTAAATATATAAATTTGTTTGCCCATTATTTTTTAAATATATTAAGTTGTTACTAAAGTTCAAGAATAACATGAATAACATAACATGAATAAAGTCATTGCACATCATTATTTCACAAGCACATTAAGTTCTTTTGACAAAATACACTGAACAAAATCCCTAAGCTCACTTTTTAGCATGAACCCCAGAGTGGTCCAGAGGTGCTGCCGTGGGTGATAAGGAAACGCCTATTATGTATTTAACATATACAGTGTAGTTTAACTTAAAATAAGCAGTATGGATAACAGTCATGGTCAGTTGTATGAAACCATCCAGTGTACTTAAGATTAAGTAAAGACATTTTTTTAGAAACAGTCTGTCTGTGAGATGATCTGTGTCAGTGGCTGCCACTGCCTCCACCACTGTGCGCCTCCTTGTGCACCAGACTGCTGGAGAAATAGTAGATGAGCGGGTTGAGGCAACAGTTGGAGCTTGCTAGCGATAGTACCACGGGGTGCACAGCCTTGGTCACCTTGGCCAGGCCACAGTGGTGCAGCAGCCCCACATGCGTAAGGGTGTATCCCAGCAGGTTGATGTGATAGGGGACGAAGCAGAGCAGGAAGACACCCAGCACCCAGTAAATTACGGTGAGAGTGTGCTGACGGTTGTGCCGCTGGCTACGGGAGCGGTGTCTCGGCTGGCGAAGCACACTCAGCACTCTGCAGTAGCTGTAGAGAAGAAGAACAGTGGGCAGCAGAAATGACCCGAGGACTAAGCCCAGAGCTATCAGGATGATGGTGCGGTGGCGTTGCGAGGACGGGTCCAGCAGACAGGGCTGCTGTTGACGGGCGGCTGCAGAACGCAGCAGAGGCAGAGTCACACTGATCCCCAGCACCAGGCACCAGATCCCCCCACTCACCAGTTGTGCAACACGCAGCCTGCGGAGCGTTGATGCCAGCGGGTGCACCACCGCAAAGTAACGGTCCAAAGCGATGCACACCAGGAAGAAGATGCCTCCGTACAGGCTGATGTATTTGAGGGTGAAAGTGAGGTGGCAATATAACGCACCAGGAGTCCAACTGGACAGATCTCCTGTCATGGAGGACATGTCTCTGGCCCTCTGGTGGTAGTAGTAGATTCTCAGTGGTAGAGAGATTACGAAGAACATGTCGGCTGCTGACAGGCTGAACATGTAGACAGTTGTACTGTTAATGGTGCAGGGAGACACACACAGTCTGCGCAGGACCAGGCTGTTGGTGGTCAACCCTAGCAGGAAGATGACGCTGTAGGACACTTGATAGAAGGTGAAGCGGTAGCTGGTGTCCACAGTGCAGTTAGACAGAGGTGAGAATGGCTTGGCTGGCACATCAGTCATATTCCACAGTTCCATGTCCCACAATGATCAGCTGCTCCAGCAATTTAAATTAATGCCTTGCTCTCATACCTGGAGGAAATTAGGTTGGTTGAAGTGAACATAAGGCAGGAGGAGGGTACATATTCAACTGCCTCTGCTGGAGCAGTTAAACCTGTGGCAAGTAAAAACTTAATTAAGTCAAAGTGTCCGCTGTTTTATGGAATGTAAATTTGCTGAGCTGACATGGATAAGCTGGTACAGTCAGGCGAATGCTGACAATAAAATTTTTAACTGCAACTTCCTGCTCTCATAAAAAAGCAGTTGGTTTCATTACATGTATAGTGAGGAAAAAAGAAAACACTTCACAATTTATGCTTTAGTACTTTAACAATAACACATTTAGTGAAACTCATAAAGTTTCATTTCATTACAATTAACAGAGATGTTAATCTAAGTTTTTAGGCTGTAGTTTATGGTGTGTAAGTGTATCTGGTGAAGCATCTGTCAGATGGTATTGGAGAAGGTCTGATAGTAAACACTTTTTACTGATGCATTTTTCTTCTTCTTCAGATTTTTGGGGACTTTTCAACCTCTTTCATTTTACATAATTTTCCTTTTTGTGATCAGTTCACTTGGAATTTCAGCAGATGAATCAATACCAAAAACTGAGAAATTACAAGAAACTCACTGTTATTTTAACAACAACACAATAGTTATTTGATCAAAAGAAAATAAGTTGCAAACTATTTTGTCGACTGATTAATTGTTTCAGATGCTTTCAAGCAAAAATATAAAACATTTGCTGGTTTCAGTTTCTTAAATTAAAGATTTGCTGCTTTTCTTTGTCATTTATAAGAGTAAATGAAGAGTCTTTGGGTTTGAGACTGTTGGTTGGACAAAAGAAGCAATTTGAAAACATCTCTTTGGAAAAGTGTGATAAGCTTTTTTTTAAAAGATGAAAATAATTGTTAGTTGCCATACTAATGATATGACACATTAATTTCAACAATACAATTCTGAAATTATTTTGAATGAAGGCCTTTTTTAAACATCAATATAGAATCACTTTCAGTCAACTTTCAAGTAGTATCAATTAGAAGTTTTTAAATTCTCAGGAACTTTACTTGATAAGATGTTAAATTTTTCTCCTATGAAATAAGGCATCTTTGTAAATAATATTGTGAATCTTATATTTTTCTTCTGACATGTAATATATAAGAGTCTGATCTGATAACAACTCATATAGTAATTAATTTATCATCAATACTAAGTATCTGAATTGTAAGATTCACAAAGCATGTAGCTTTTGGTAGCCTTTATCTCACATTACATTCATTCTTTTGCCTCAAATAACACATAAAAATCTTATTTCTTCTCCTCTGTCTTCAGATAGTCTTTGTAGATCTTCATCATCATCACTCATCATTTAAAATGTTAGGTTTCTACCAAATTCTGATAAGATGATCCAACTAATTGCTTTCTTCTTTTGATAAAATACACATATCTTAATCTATTAATTACTGTACATGTAAGCACAATTAGTACTGCTGAGGAGAATATTGAAAGAGATAAAACTTATCACTCACCAGTAGCAGGATCTCATGGATGCAGTGTGACAGTGTGATAACAAGTTTATTTTTCCAGTCAGCTGGAGTTCAGCAGCAGGATATGTGAAGGGGCCGTAACAGTGCAGATGCTACTGATTGGATCAGTTCACGCCTACACTCACAAACAAGTCAGGGTCTCTCTCTCTTTCTCCTTCTCTCCTCTCCAACACATACTTCTTGTCAGTTGTCCTTAAAGCCTAATTTTTAGCTCATTTAGTCAAATGAGCCTTACAAGTACTGATCACATGGTTAGCTTGTGGATAGAAGGTATTCTGATTTTAACCAAGCAGTTTTCTGATTGAACTGAATTTTGTGATCAACCTTACGATTAAGCATTACCTTCATGGTGGGAGTCATGTTTATGGCTGCTTGTTTAAAAACCTACACAAGTGATTGGAGTTAATCATTAACTATATTTGTCAGCCAACTGATAAAGGAATAGCAATAATTCACTGAAAGAAGGAGCTATATTCCTATAGCAGTATCTGTGTCTTGGGACCAGTGCTGACAGCAAAGAACGAGTCAGTGTAGATCTCAGTCTGTAAAGCTTTGGAGAACTGGAGAAAAAAAAATTGATGCAATATGTTCCTCAATAGTTAAGTCTTTTGCAAGTCTTTTGTCTCTTATAAAAGTGTATATTGTGTCAAAATGTTAGTCTTTGCACCTGATAAGCAGTAATTAACTTACTATCCACATCACATGTATTTATGCTCAAGATGAAACGGTATAAAAATTTCATATCATGATTATAGTGACCAAAGTTATCAAGATATCAATATTATCGCAGTATTGTTAAACTGTGCTGAAAATGTTCAAAAAGTACTAATAACCCTTGTTGCTGCTGCACCTGTGTCCGGGGGACTGTTGCTAACTTTGGTTGATGCTGGACAGTATTTACTGTAATTTTGTTTTTCAAAGCACAGTAATCAAATGCAGTTTTATTGATAATTAAATCTAATTGGAATGATTGGATTTGGAATTTTTATTGTGGTATGTTGTAAAAATGGTTTGTTTCATCCCTAATCTATATACACCAGAGACAGACAGCACCAATCAAACTGGGATGTAATTAAAGCAGTGTTGAACAGGGTGAATCGTTTGAATAATCTTACCACTTAGCTACATACCACTTGGATCTTGTGAGGCAATAATGAATTAATGAAGTACACACCAAATCTTGATCGCAAAATAACTGGTGAAGATTTATTCTGCTGTGCTCATAAAAAAAATACATTTTTACCAGGAAATTAGCACCAGCCACCAGACAAATGCTGGTCGAATATGAAAGTGGTTGGTAGATTTTAGACACAAAATACAGGGTGACCACAGGCCCTTCAACTATCAAAATGTCTTAAATTAACTTTTACTATGGAAGATAATAAAAAGTATTAAAGTCTTATATTCTGTTCAGGAAGGTAGTGAAGAAAATATTTATTTATTGAATGGTGCAATGATGGGCTCACTCCCAGTTACATGAGTATTATCCTGTTGCAGTCTTTTAGGCTTTTGCTAATGACCATATTTGGACAAAGCAGTTCTTGTCATTTTGCCCTACTTATAATTTTGAACCAATGAAATATGTATTTGTTCAGTTGAGTAAGCTTACATGTTCTTATTTGAGGTTTAGTTCTGTTGTGAAATTGGCCTTACAATTAATCAAACAGTGGCATTAAAAAGTCTTACATTTAACTTGCTGATACGTGTAGACACCCTGAATGATTTTATATTGAGTGGCTGGTGAATTTGAACATTTATCTGTCAGTGGCTGGTAGATTTAAAGGTAGGTTTAAAGTTAATTTCTCACCCTTCATGTTATGATTATCAATACAAATGAGATGATGTGTTTTTCACAATTTAAATCAACAAACCCTCCTTGCACACACTGAATCATATTAATATCATCAGCAGCTACTGTATGTGATTAATGTCAGCTTTGAGTTAAAACCATTAATCAAGTACAAATAATTTTATTTGTGCTGGGTGGAGAGAGACCAGCTGCGTCCTGAATGAAAGCCATCTGTAATCTATGTACTAGTGTAAGTAGCGCAGACATGGAAAAATGATACTTAAGGAACTTCTAATTGTTTTATTAATCTAAAAGACCCCTGTTTTACATTTATTTTCTGGATTATTCATTGGTTTTCTCTCAGGGTTGCAGCAATCACCACTGTGCTTGATTTTCTAAACTTATTTCTCTCTCAAGAAGCATGTTGTCGCTCGTCTGCTTTGCTTTCACAATCCTTCTCATCAGTGCAGCAGTGGAGATGAGTCTATCCTTGTCAGTGCAGGCCCTCGGGCTAACTCTCTCAAACAGGAATGCAGCAGCGCTCAGTCTTGCAGCACACCTCTTTTACAAGAAGGGACAAATATTCAGGTTGCCCCATATTCCATTTAAACTGTGAGCTACTGTGTTTTTAGTTCCTACACATAATCTGTCTGGTTCAGATATTGTTTTCATGATTCTTATCAAATTTCAGTAGTATTTAACCTGAGTTGGATTTTTGGGAAAAGTCCCGTTGGGTTAATTCACCAACATCAAGATGAATGAATTCTAATCTCTACAGACTCTGCATGAAATACCATAATAAATATTGTGACTTGATAGATCATCTTGTTTTTCTAATGTCGCAAAATTTACTACAGAAGTGACCACTTATTTAGATCAGGCTGTTGGCAGTGTTAGTGCAGTGCTGGCCAGTGCTTTGCTGTAAAAATAGTGACCACACCTGTATTGATCTCTGTTGACTCATTGCATTTATGGCACTGGCCAACCGCTGTACCCATAGCTGTGCTTCTAGTACCTGTATGACTAATCAGTCGAGACAAATGATTTGGTAGCACCAGAAGAGAGTGGAACCACTGGTACTCTGCTAATGCCCCACACTATCAAACAAGCAGTGAATTTCAAACTCAGAAACCTTTTTAAGTTAATAACTCCTTTATTCGCTTTCAGTAAAGGTGTAAAAGCTGTTATAGAACATGCTGCTCTATAAAGTGCTTAAAAGCCTTAGTGAGGCCACAACTATGTAGAAACTGCACGGCACAGGAGAGTTGTCATAATGCCAGAATTTCAAACTTTGATACAATACCAGTATTAAAAAAATACTCTATACCTTTTGATACCACTGCAAAAAGAAAAAAGTCATAAGCACACAAAATAGTATTTTTTTCTTTCTTAAATTTGCACACAGCGAACACGTAGGTATAGAAAATGTCAGTGAACACTGTCTGGTTTTTCTGCATACCAAATTTCAGGCAGGATAATAAAGACTGAACTGAACTGAGGTCTTGAATAGACATTTTATAAATATCTTTGGTGCTTTATATACTATGATTAATGGACATAGTATTGTTTCAAACACGTGGTATTGAAAAAGTGTTGATACTTTTGACAACCCTTCAATACGGTACATAAAAAGAGATGTAATACTGGTTCAGCACTGCCAAAGCAGAATTTTCCTAAAGCAGATTCTGCTCTGAGGAATAAGACTACAGTTACAATGTCTTATGTGCAAAAGCTGATCATTATTTGCAGCATCATGGACATGACTATGGCTTATACACCAGACATTTCCACTAATACACATTAAAAACTAATTTCCTAACAGAATGAAGAGTTTTCTAACTTGTGTGTTGTGAATTTCCACCCTGATAAGGGGTAATTATGTTGCAACACACTTAATTAGTTTCAAATGTTTCCTCTTTGACTTGTTCCACTCTCTTCTTGACTGAGTAGGGATCCATCACCAGTCTAAAGTCTCTGTGGTGTTGTAGATTAGCAGGTGACTCCATAGTAACCTTTGTGTTTATGTTTTATGATCTTCAACACCACTCTGCTTCCGCCTACGTCCTCAGATTCAAATCAAGTTTCAAGCAATACTCACTGAACTCTTAATCACATAATAGAGTTTTCGTTGGCTGTAGACTCACTGTCAAACATTTTGGCCTGCAGAGTCCTCAGGGTAAACCTTTTGAGCGTTGCGTTTGGACTGCTTTGTGCACTGTCCGTCTGTAGCCTGTCGAACAGCTTGGCCCCGTTGTGCCACACTGTGGACTTGCGTTTGATGGAGCTCTGAATGGTCTCTGAAGTGAAGTAGTAGATCACTGGATCAAAACAGCAGTTGGTCACCGCTATGCACAGAGCGATGGGGTAGATGGTTCGGACTATGTGTTCCACATTGCATCCCTTGAGGATGTTGGAGCGGACCAGGGAGTAAAACATGAGATTGACGTTGTAGGGGATGAAGCAGAAGCAGAAGATGAGCAAATGCACAATGATCATCCTCAGGACTTTCTTCTTGTTGAGGCTCCCTCCGCGGCTGATGGTTTGGGGTTTCCTCAGCGTCCGTAGCACCATGACGGAGCAGAAGACGTTAAGCATCAACGGGATGATGAAGCCCACAGTCTCAATAAACACCACCACCTTGGACAGCTCAGCCCTCCACTGTTTTTTGGAGTAGTTCTCAAAACAGAAGTTCTTGGAGGAGTTTTCTGAAGTGGTGTCCAGAAGGAACCCAGTGGGAACACTTCCAGAAAGAACCATCACCCACACCGCACAGCACGCCAGCTTGGCGTTCCTCTTTGTCCGAATACCTTGAGACCGGAACGGGTGCACAATGGCCAAAAAACGGTCAACGCTGATGCAGGTGAGGAAGAGGATACTGCCATACATGTTGGTGTAGAACAGCGCCACAGAGATCTTGCACAGCACGCTTCCAAACAGCCATTCACGTTTAATGAAGTAAACAATCCGAAAAGGCAGGCTGAGGACAAAGAGAGAGTCTGAAACAACAAGGTTTATCATGTACGTCGTGGTCTCGTTCCGCAGCTTCAGTGTGCAGCCAAAAATGTACACAGCCACCATGTTGAAGAAAAGTCCAACTATAAACACCAGGCTGAACACCGAGCTATACAAAGGGTACTTGAAGTCATCACTCTTGTTGCAACTCATGAAATTGTGAGGAGGGGCTGATGTTGTTAAATTATACATTTTCAGACCAGGCTGGAAAGTTTGGAGCATTTGTAGAGTAAAAAAGTCCTTCGTATACTTGTGTCAGTCATAAAAATCATCCAGTTCAACTTGTTAATCCAAGCATGTGCTACAGGCAGGGAGCTTTTACATTTCTCTTTGGGTGGAAAAACAGTCCTGAAATACTGAAGATTGATCAGTTTGTGTTATGAAATGAGAGGGAACTCCACAAAATACCTGTATTAGTATCCAAAATCCTTTACATCAGTATCCTGTATGTGGAAGCTGTCCTGTGCGCCCAATAATCCTCATTTAAGCGAAGTTTAAGTTGTCTTTCACAGCTGAAAGGTTTATTCCTTTTGAGAGAAGAGTCATGCGCCTCTCTCTCTTCAGCTCTGTGAACAGTCGAGTGGTTCCTCCTCTCTGTTGTTATCCTGTCTGTTCCTGCAGCAGCCCTGGGGGAGCATGGTGATCGTTACTCTTACGCTCCAGGAGTTTTTACTCTGCTCCTGTCTGGCCGTAAATCAGAGACCTGGTGGCAGGCTGAAAGTCAGAGGCTCCAACACAAAGAACTCAGTGGACTGTTGAAACACAGAGGGAGGAGCCTCCACCAGGGCCAAAGTCCTCCTATCCGTGTTCCTCCATTGTGCTTTTTCACTTATCTTAAATTAGAATAATGAGACATGAGATAGTCCATATTCTTTTAGCTTTCTTTATTAACTTAAATTAGAGGTTTCTTTCTTTTTGAGTGCTATAGATGTGTTTAGAACAACATCCAAAGCAAATATAAATAACATGACATAGCTTTATCATGTTTTTATATGACTATAATTGTTTCAATTTTCTTTGTAAAATATTTTTTTCACGGTTTCAGCAGGTCCAGAAACTAACATCCAATTATCTGAATTTTAGGCCTTAAAATGTCTAAAACTTGACTTTGAGAGGGCTTAAAGATTGATTTATTTATGAAGTTAAAATTACTTTTATGAAGTTGCTTTAACTTCAGTGTCCCTTTTTAAATGTGTTTTTGGGAAAAAATTGTATTGATCACGCTGTAACAACTACAAGACAGCAACATACTGACTCAATAACCACTAAAACAAACTGTGCTTATACTTTGTTGCCAGTATGGTCGTGAAATAGGTCTTAAATTGTATTCATAATGGTCTTAATAAGATCTTGGAAAGTCTTAAATAAATTGAACTTGTTGAAACCTTGTTGGAACTTTCATTTCATTCTCATTGGATAGACTGTTGAAGAGAAACAGGAAAGGGGGAGAGGGAGGGGCAGACATGCAACAAAGGGCTGGGATCAAACCTGGGCCACTGCAGTTAAGAATCTGACTGAATACATGGTGCTACCAGGTGAGCTACAAGGGTGTGCCTCACTTTCAATTTTCAAATAAATAATCAGGCAAATTTAGAGAAGTTAAACATAAATCTAAAGTTCACAATGAGCACTGGCCTCTTATGCAATGATTTTACTACATGTAATAAAACATTGCAGTGTTGGTGTCCATTATACGTCACTGAGTGCTGTTACAGCAATCAAATACCAAGTCTACTTTTGAAATGTGTCTGCGCCGTCAGCCAGGCGTGGCATGTATGACATAAGAATGTACTATGAGCAAGTCTGTACCTGCAGCCACTGTGTAAATCACTGAGTGGTAAACCACACCCATTTCCCCTGTATGATCTCATGGTCCTAGTGTGTGCATGCTGATGTTCACGTGCACCACTGCATCAAGGTTTTTACAGTTAACTTAAAAAAACAAAAATAAAAAATTAGCAGGAGATGTATTTTGTTTAAGTCTTTGTCAATTTGGTCAATTTGTCAACACAACAAGCCTGAGGAGGCATTGGTACATAATGTTTAATGAGTCTGGAATGTCTTCATGACTTCAAAGTGTTATTGTTTTGTAATACCTTGTTGAACATGTTAAATCTTGAACCTGACAAATATCTGCCATGTTGCAATAAAAATACTGAAGTACTATACTGAAACTAATACAAACTAAACTAAAACTAAACATTTCAATTAAAACTAAAGTGAAATGAACAACCCCACTCTGGAAACTAACTGAAATCAAACAAAAAAATTAATAAAAAACTATAGTAATGCTGGTCTATATCTTTTATTCTTGACTTGAATGTTGTTTGACAAGTGCCAGGAATAAAACTGTGTCTGCAGGCATGTATTTTGCTTTGTTATTGTTATTCAGTTAGTAAAATAATGATTTGGCCTTAGTTTTGGGGAATTTCCATGCCTATCACTGAAATCAGACAGGTTAATATAGGGAGTGTCCTTGGATCAACACAAAAAAGAGGAACAGATATGTTATCATTCCATAGTTACAACTGAGCAGTTGGGTTTTTGGAAAGGAAATTTGTTTTTCCTGGTCCGTCTGATAATTTGTGAAAGCTACAGGTGTTTCTAGATCAGCTCTTCATGATGTTATAGAGATCATGTACACTAGCTACAATTAATAATTTACTTCAAGTGGGTAGAGTAGTGTTAAAACTTCTAATAATTCATCAACATCATTATTATCATCAGTAAAATTGAGTTTGGGTTGGTTTCTTCTAGGCAGGGGAAATTATTGTGATATCAAGTTTTTCCCTTTTGTTTACTTGTTATTTCTTCAACTGTATGTCATAATTATCAGTATGATTTAGATGCACTGTAAAACAAAAACATGGGCGCTTAGAAAAACTGTAAATAATCACGATTGTGTCTCCGCAGGGCTCGCCGCTGTTTGAGCTACTGAAACAGGAGAATGAGGGTGGAGCAGCAGAGCAGGTGGAGACTCCAGCCAGTTTCAGCCAACCACTGCAGCACAACCACACCGCAGCTGACCTGTGAGTCCGCCATCCCACAATCTGTCTGTTTGTCTACCAGCTGCTCGTATGCAGCAGCCAAGAGAGCTTCTCAGACCCTAAAACTTTTTTTTAACTGTTGCGAAATCCCTGTGAGTCATCAATGCAAGAGTTTGTCACTTTGATGAAGTCATAGTCAAACATCATTCTGTTACAAAAGCAAAACGATATCTGTTAAATTCCATGACTTATACTCATTGTGAGCCCTACTTGCTTACTTTGAGCCTCTTCTAAACCCTAATTATCTGTCATTATGTTTAATGGAAATTTTAATTTAAGGTTTCCTTTTAGCTGACAGAGTTTGGTTTCTACATTCTCCTCACAGATATCTGTCCCCCATGCGTCCAAATTTGCGTGTCTTGCCTCCTGACTCTCCGGCAACGCCAAGCTCCCAGGCTTCCTCACAGCCTCCGACCCAGCCTGCAGGCCAGACTCATCTCCCAAAGTCCAACTCTCTCAGCCTCTTCTATAAGAAATGTAAGATGTCTTTCGAGCTCTTTCGAGTTTATTTTATTTTATTTTTTTTGTAAGTGCACCGTATCACTTCAGTTAAAGAAACAGTTTTTCACATCTTGTGGATAACCTTAATAACCTTACTGTGGTGTCCTCTCTCTGTAGTGTACCGCCTGGCCTACATGAGGCTGAAGATCCTCTGCTCCTACCTGCTGTCCTCCCACCCTGAACTGGAGCCCATCATATGGACGCTGTTCCAACACACTCTGCAGCACGAGCAAGAGCTGATGAGAGACCGTCACCTCGACCAGGTAACCTGTCATTTGCTTGTTCACTCTCTTGCTCTTCGCCCACTTTGTCTCAGTCTCTTGCTGTCTTAATGTCTCCATATCTCTTTCTTCATGTTTTCTTGTTTTTTTCTCAAACTGTGTGTCATTGTTCTTGCAGTTGATGATGTCAGCCATGTACGCCATATGTAAAGTGAAGAGTGTTGATCTGCGCTTCAAGACCATTGTCACAGCGTACAAGAACATGCCCAACACCAACCAGGAGGTGATGCCTTTTGATGTTAACCACTGTTGTTTTTTTGCTGCTGTATCGTGTGGAGATATTCTAAACTTTGCGTCTTTGTGTCACACTGTATGCTGCAGACCTTTAAGCACGTGTTGATCACGGAGGGTCACTATGACTCCATCATTGTCTTCTACAACCAAGTGTTCATGCAGAAGCTGAAAACCAACATCCTGCAGTATGCCTCTACCAGGGTGAGACACCTCCCCACAAGGGATCTACAGTTTGACTGTAAAGGGATAGTTTGATTATTATGATGTAAATTAGCTACAGTAGATGGCAGTTGGCACACCCCCTGTTTGGAGAAGCAGAGAGGGGCACTAGTACCAAAGCCAAACATGGACTAAATGTATACTGCAGTGGACAGGGTCAGCACCGTGAGACAGCTCTTTCTGAAAGGAAGCTACCTTTAAAGAAGCCAGATATCATCAGAAAAGTTTGATGGCAAAGTAAAGTGGTGAAAATATTCTAAATATAGCGTACACTCAATATTGAACACGTACACGTATATTCAATATTGAATCTTTAGGTACTTGCCAGCATGCCAACCTGTATCTACTGTAGCTAATACAGTGATGACCTCATGCCTCATAAATCACATCAAATAATGCAAACTATCCCTTTTACATAAAGCATAATCAGATAAATGTTAATGCCTATGATACCTTCTCATTGTTGTTGTGTTGTTTTTGTAGCCACCCACACTCTCTCCAATCCCACAAATCCCACGCAGCCCCTACAAGTTCCCCAATTCGCCTCTGCGTGTGCCGGGGAGCAACAACGTGTACATCTCCCCTCTGAAAAGCCCTCGCATGTCCCCGGGTATCATGACTCCTCGCTCCAGGTGAGTTCTGTGTATTCGTGGTAGGTTGTTGTTCTACGTGGAGAGCTTAAGGGATTGTTGGAAGAAAAAAAAAAAGAAAACTGAAGTGGCATGATCATTTTGTTTTTGCACATAACTTTTTTTCATCTGTGTTTCTTTGCTTTTACAGAATGCTGGTATCAATTGGTGAATCTTTTGGGGTAAGAGCCTCTTTTGTTTACTCTGTGGCATATTTAAAGATAATCTCCATTTAACAAGTGGAAATGCAATGTTTTTTTTAAAAACAATATTTTATTGGAGTAAATATTCTTTGTACAAAAGTATACAAGTACAACAATGAAAGAAATTGTCCCTCCACATTTTGAACCCCCCTAGTTTAAGGAAATTCGATGCACAACTTTAGATTGAATAAGGCCAAAATGGGCACATGAGAAAGAAGAATTGACACGTGGAACCACTCTCTCCCACCAGTCATTATTAAACTCTGTACTCAGCTCTTTCTCCCAGGTGCATTTAATGTTGCTAAGAGCAGTCTTTGAAAGACAACATTTGGTTATTGATCAGTAAAAAAAAGTCCAATGCAATGATTTTTTTACCTCACTCTCTCTTTCCTGTTTTGTTTTCATCTGCAGCTGTCCAATCGGTTCCAGAAGATCAACCAGATGGTCAACAGCAGCGACCGCTCCTTTAAGAGGACTCTGGATCTCGGTTCTACTCCCAAGCCTCTGAAGAGGTTACGCTTTGATGTGGATGGGCAAGATGAAGCCGATGGCAGGTTGGTCACAAATGTTATTTGTCATACCATATGAACACCCTGATTATTTACTGTACATCAGAGACAAAAACACTCACCCACTTTATATATTTACAGCAAATCTGGAGGAGATTCCACGCTGATACAGAAGCTTGCAGAGATGAGTAAGTAAAAATCACTTTATGTACAACGTATTAAAGGGATAGTTGGGAGAAGCTGAGAGGAAGACCAGCATGGAAGCTAAGCAATGAACTGCAGTGGACAGTCAGCAGAAAACTGTTTTTTAGCCACTTAAAAAAGAACTGCAGGTTCCCTTCAGAAACGGCTGTCTAACAGTAAAGAAAAGCAGTGGAAATATTCTAAATATAACATTCACTTAAACTGATATTGATAAACTGTTGATATAACCTGATATGTTTGCTCCTCTAACCTACTGATGATTTTTTTTTTTTTTTCATGCAGGCTCCACTCGCAGTCGCATGCAGGAGCAGAAGATGAAGGAGGACGCAGAATCAAGGAAGGAGTAACTCTAAAACCTACTGAACTGGCCTGCACTGTTTATCACAATGTGAACACTAGTTCTTGTTCACACACAGAGTGAAACGAGAGTTTCTCTTTACATTTAGTATTGGATTTTAGTTTGTATTTAACTTCGTCTTTGAGGAGTAATATGTGAATATAGAGGACTTTCTCCTCTTTTTTTGCTTTAACTGAGTGTTTTAACTGAATAATGATTGACATCATTGAATTTCATTTGAATTTTGACTTGTTGGAGATTAAGTATGTTTGTTTTTAAGAGTGCTATTAGTTTGTGGGTGTTTATAAGGAATCATTGTTTCCACTCAAATGTTCTCAGTTGTTATGAGGGTTGTTGAGATTAATTTCCGGTTTTCTTGTTGAAAAATTGGTTGAGTCTTACCACCATCAGGACCTTCGTGTGTTGACCATTTTTCTTTTTGACAGTCTTTTCAAATTTTGACATTTCAAATGTTTCGATCATGATGCAACATTTCAAGTGTTAAATCATGATTACTCTCCTCAGAAGGATTAAATGTCAACCTCAGAGGGAAATCAGGATGCCTTTTTAGAGGTTTTACTTTTAAAGTGATGTTTTACCTGGGAACTCTCATAATGTCTTGGGAAAGTTTAGTTTGTGCCATAAAGTGATAAAGCAATCAAATATCACTCGAAGGAAAATCCAACATGATTTGCACTCAACCAAAATTCATGTGTTTTTTTGTTAAGGCTCTGGTTACAGGTAATGCTTTCCTTTGGTGTGTGTATATAGTTTTACCATGACTCTTGTTTTACTTTTGGGTACATCAAATACAAAAACCTCATGTGTTTCAACTAAAGGAATATTTTTTTCATGTTCTCAGTCACATTTTTCTACACATAATTCAGTTAATTTTAATCTTTGGAAATGGGAATTGGATGATTGGAGGAAAAAAAGGGGATCAAATTAGTGATCAAATGAAAAAATGAGTATGTGGACTTCACTCCAGACAAGTATACCAAGGTAAAATATTGTTAGAAATGTCAACTACCAGAGTTTTAAATTAAAATGTTTATATTGTACTTTATGGAAGTAGTTTTTTTTTGAAAATGTAGTAAATATTTCTTTTGAAAATATGATTTTGTTTTTGTACTTTTTTGCCTGGATGTCACACGACTTCCTTCCCTTTGTATTTCATTAACCAGCTAATAGTGTTTCATACCGTTGAGTTATGCTTTTTTTTGCTTTTAGAGAAGACTTTTTTTTTTTTCTTTCAAATTTTACACACCATCTCATGCTGTTGGTTTTTGATTTTGGTTTACAGATTGTTGTCATGGCCTCCTCTGGAAAAAGTTACTGTTTGAGTGTTGGTTATGAAAAAGAAACAAGACAAGTTCGAGCTCTTCTTTTTCAGAATATTCATTTGTCACTTCTTTGTCCCATTCTTCAAAAGAATGTCAAGTCCAAGATGAATCGTCTTAGGAAACTGAACTTAGACTCTTGCATACTCTTATCTTTCCTGGCCATTCATTACTTATTATAGATAAATGATGGATTTCACCATCTCCTTGTTGTTTGTACAACCAGGACAATAATGTTTTGTTTTTTTCTTTATCACAGAATATTTCAGCAGTGATCCAACAAAAAACAGGACTTTCAACATAAAATAGATGGTAATTGTCATTAGTGACACTTTACAGTATTACCTCCTGCATCACGAAAACAATTGCAGCTTAAATCTACAGTGGTACTTTCCCTCCCTCTGCTGTGCAAAATTGTGTTCACAAGAGCCAGGAGGAAGTCATGCTTCACTCCCACATAGGATTACAGTTGAACGAAATGACTAATAAACACACCAGTGTACTGCATAAATTCTTCAGTAACATGATCTTCAACTGTGGTTGACTAAGAATAGTTATTTGTTCCAAGATTACTCCATGACAAATGTATTTGGGCAAATTTTGAATGTGACATTGTACTGCTTTGACACTTTTTTCACACTTTTGTACTTTACAAGAATCTGCAAACTGCTGATGATGGCACGGTCTCTATGGTGAAGTAAATACCTACAGCTTACGTGGTATGGATAGGGACTTGACCCAAACCCATGAGCGCACATGCAGTCAGTGGAATGTGAAGTGAAATGTTTGCATGGAAAATGGTTAAATGATTATCAAAATAGTTGCCAATTTTCTGTCAATTGAATAACCAACTAACCATTTCAACTGTACTTGTACATTTTTAACATGTGCTTGTGTGTAAAATCTTAATTTGTAAGGTAACTGGTAACTTAAGCTCTGAAATAACTGTAGTGAAGTAAAAAGCAGAATATTTCCCTGTTAAGAAAGAAAGTGGGATGAATAGAAAATACTCAAATATAAGTACGTCAACGTTTTTTTTTTTTTAAAGCACAGTCAATAAACATTATCAGAGAAGCTTCTCAAAACAGTGTAGATAGAAAAAGAACCTTAAACTGAGAGAAAACCTCAAAAGTCTCAGGACAAAAATAGAAATTTGTGATTTTAGTAACAGCACAAAAATGGACTTCCATAAAGAGAACTGCATGAAAGGAGAATAGTGAAAATAACCGGTGTGTCTTTTCCTTGGAGCTCCTTGTTTTTCCCTCTGCTTTGAAC
>JAJHUR010136282.1:871-16394 GCA_027495735.1 Lutjanus campechanus | reverse complement strand
CCACACAATGGAAGGGGGGCAATTGAGTCACATGCCCCCTCTAGGTGTTAACGACCACACAGTGGTTTAATACCTGAACTCCCAAGCCAGTCAGTCAGAACTGAAGAAGCCTCTTGGATGAGAGGCGAAACGTCTTCAAGAACTCTATGAAGTCCAGTTGCCTACAGCAAACCTTGCTACGTTAAATGATTATCAAAATAGTTGCCAATTTTCTGTCAATTTAATAACCGACTAACCATTTCAACTGTACTTGTACATTTTTAACATGCGCTTGTGTGTAAAATCTTAATTTGTAAGGTAACTGGTAACTTAAGCTCTGAAATAACTGTAGTGAAGTAAAAAGCAGAATATTTCCCTGTTAAAGAAAGTGGGATGAATAGAAAATACTCAAATATAAGCACGTCAACGTTTTTTTTTTTAAAGCACAGTCAATAAACATTATCAGAGAAGCTTCTCAAAACAGTGTAGATAGAAAAAGAACCTTAAACTGAGAGAAAACCTCAAAAGTCTCAGGACAAAAATAGAAATTTGTGATTTTAGTAACAGCACAAAAATGGACTTCCATAAAGAGAACTGCATGAAAGGAGAATAGTGAAAATAACCGGTGTGTCTTTTCCTTGGAGCTCCTTGTTTTTCCCTCTGCTTTGAACTCCTTCCAGCTCCTCTGGGGGAAATGATGACAGCTGCCGCCTGTTCGGTAACAGCTACCTTAATTGTACCATGGCACTGTTTCCAATGGGGAGACCAGAGTTAATTCTTGTTTGAACGCAGAAACAGTTTGGTTTGGGCCCAGTCGAGCATGAAACACTTTGAACCGGTTACGTTTTAATTGGCCTGCTTGGCCCATGGGGAATTGAAGTGTGTTATTGAGTTTGTGGGTGCTGATTCCATGCAGTCAGCCGGTAGCACATGATCGCAGGACACCAAAGTGCTCAGTTCTCTTATTGGAGCTGCTTGTGGAGTCTACTGATATCTGTCTCCTTCATCTCTGAAGCTCAGAATAGCTGGCAAAAAAATACATTTCATGTCTCAAGAGAATGTGATTGTGTTTAAACTCTAGGATCACTGCAAGAAATTGTGCTTTTTCATCAGGAATGGAAAACCTCACGGTAAGCAGAGTTTTATTCTCTCTTGGTGTGTAGAATTTGTAATTCAGTAAATCAGTTTTAAAAAATTAATAAATGTAATGAGGCTAAAAATGTGGCAGAATGCTGTTTCCTTGATGTCATAAAAGCATCTCTAGGAAAAAAGAGAAAAAAAAAGTATCTGTAGCCCTGTGAGAAATATCCATGATTCAGTGCCTAAAAATGTCTTTTTTGTGCGCGCGATCAAAGTGCACATTTTAGAGTGACCTTTTAGTGTGACCTCTCCAAGACACACTTGTCCAACAATCAGGCTGTTTTTTAAGTGTCACACTTGTTAGATGGATGGCAAAGGAGAAGTGCTCACTAACACTATTTTTTAACAAATTTGTGAACAAAGTTTGAGAGAAAAAAACCTGTTGTGTGAACAGAAGAAGTCTTTTTTACTTCAGCTCATGAAAAATGGGAGCGAAAACAAATGTGTTGCGATCATGTTTTTGTTGAGTATTCTTTCCTTTAGTTTTCTCACAGATGATTTACCCAGGCTTTCTCTTTATGATTTCCAACTGGATGTCCACCTTTTCCCTGATGTCTGACACCAGTTTCATAAAAATGTTTGAATAGACATCTAATAATGCTGTTCTGTCCCTCAGCCGGAACAATGGCGCGAGATTATGAACAAAAAGATGCAGTTTCCTCCGGAGCTCATCAGCGCCATTCAGGAGGGGAAAGTCGAGCTGCTGTGTGGGCTACTGAAGACCGGCGATGGAATCATTCGCCAGCTGGATGAGTCTGAGGACCGCCAGTGGAGGGAGGCCCTCAACCTCGCCATCCGCCTGGGCAGCGAGGACTCCATGGACGCCCTCCTGCAGGGGGTCAAGTTTGACTTCCGGCAGATTCACGAGGCCCTGCTAGTTGCTGTGGACACCAACCAGCCCAGAGTGGTGAAGCGTCTGCTGGACCGCCTGGACCAGGAGAAAGGCAACAAGATGGATGTGCGCTCCTTTTCTCAGGCCATCTTTGACCACTCTATTGACAACTCCCAATTTGCACCTGGTGTGACCCCTCTGACCTTAGCCTGCCAGAAAGACCTGTACGAAATAGTCACCATGCTCTCCCAAAAAGGTCACATCATCCCATGGCCTCATAAGATATCCTGTTCCTGTCTGGAGTGTCGCAACGGCCGGCAGTATGACCTGCTCAAGTTCTCCTTGTCTCGTATCAACACCTACCGTGGCATCGCCAGCCGCGCCTACCTGTCCGTCACCTCAGATGATGCCATGCTCCAAGCTTTCAGCCTCAGCAGAGAGCTCCGCAAGCTCTCACAGAAAGAACCAGAGTTCAAGGTCTGATCATTCGTAGATTTGTCGACTTACCGTTCATGTTGGGTGCCAGTGTTGTTACTTGACTCTGCTGTGGTTCCTTCCCTCTTGCAGCCTCAGTACCTGAGCCTGGAGCAGCTTTGTCAGGATTTTGCCGTTGAGTTGCTGGGCATGTGTCGCAACCAGAGCGAGGTGACCACTATCCTGAACAGCTGTGGAGACGAGAGCCAGGATGCCTTAGACGAGCAGGCCTTTGAGGAAGGAATACCCAACCTGTCACGTCTGCGGCTTGCTGTCAACTACAACCAGAAACAGGTAGCTAGATGTATCTAATCATTTCAGAATGATCTCGTTAATAGGTCACAGTGTGAAGCTGGGTAATGTCAAGTCCTCTTTCCACCCTTACAAAGGGAGCTCCATACGGATCATTACGGATATGGACAAACCGCAGCGGTATCTCCCGTAGTTGTGGGGGCAGCTTAGCCAGTAATTCAAGCAAAACGCGACCACAGAACATGGAGAAGTTTTAAATATCTGAAATATTGTAAATGATGTTCATCGTCAGCTTGTTAGTGAAAAGAATTCTCCGTCCACGTGGCGATTGTTATTAGCTGCAAAGGCCATTGCCGTCTACAGCGCTGCCTCCGCTTTTGCCACTTTTTTTAAAAGGTACATTATTACAGCCTACTGCAGTGTTGACATGTTTGTTGTTGTCAGAAACTTCTGACTCTTCTTCTTCTTCTTAGTCACTTTTGACTCTGAGTGATGCCCTCTAGTGGATGTATTGTGAACATAAAGAACGCATGGAAGTACGTTGGCACGGACGTGACGCGTGACGTTTATGTTGTTTGAAACAGACATATCCATTTTTGTATTATATGGAGCATAATGAGTCTTTATTAACCATTTATATAAATGATATTACCTCTTAATCGTACAATTGTAATTTCCATCTCTGTGCAGATGACACTGTCCTCTATACCTGTGCAGATTCTATTCATGCCACCACTCTAAATCAACACCTGTCTTTTAACCTCGTCCAAAAACACATTCCTAACGTACAACTGGTCCTAAACTTGGAAAAGATCAAATGGATTTGTTTTCTGATGCATGAAGTATTGACTTTGGTTATGTTGAAATTTGTTCTGTTGGTAACATCATAATACAGAGAGTGTAATACTAATATCTGGGTATTTGGATCCACATTAACATGCTGTTATCAAAGCTGAAGAGATTAAAAGTAGGTTTTTTAGAGAAATAAATCTTGTTTTTCTTTTTTGACACAAAAAAAGAGTTGAAACAGTTTTCCTCTCCACATGGGATGACAGTGATGTTATTTTGGGGCGGGTGGCCAGCTCCTAGCAAAAATCAGCATTTGTATTTATTTATTCATAAAGCTAATTTACATGACATAGCTGCAAATGTCAGTAATTTTAAACAGAGTTAGGATGTGTCTTTTCTTATTGTGCATCTGTATCTCTGCACCATTGTAAATGAAGGTTCTCCCTTAATGTGTTTTCTGAGGATTTAAATATATAGATGATAATGATGCAGAAACTAGTCTCAGCCAGAGACGAGTCAAAGAAAACATGTTTGAGCCATAATTTGTTCCTCCCTCTCTGTTTGTTTTCGTGCAGTTTGTGGCCCACCCAATCTGCCAGCAGGTGCTGTCATCTATCTGGTGTGGGAATCTGGCAGGTTGGAGAGGCAGCCGGACGGCCTGGAAGCTGTTTGTCTCTGTGGGGATCTTCCTCACCATGCCCCTCCTCTGCCTCGTCTACTGGATTGCACCAAAATCAAAGGTTCTAAAATCAGAAATTGCAGAGAGAGGTTTCTCATGCTTGACAGACTCGCAATTAAGAAAATTGGAAGATAATGAAAAAAAGGTGCCTTGGCCCTGACAAAGCATATCGTCTTTTGTGTTTTCACCAGGTAGGAAAGATACTAAGGATCCCTGTGATCAAGTTTCTCCTCCACTCAGCCTCCTATTTGTGGTTTCTCATCACTTTACTTGGGGAATCAATAACGATGGAGATGTATCGAGACAAATTTGCTTCCCGGCAGCAGAACATCCTGCACAGCTCTTTCCACATGGTGTGGGTGGTCGGTAGGTTCACTTTTACTCCCATCCATTATTTACGTATAGAAAACTCATGCCTAGAAATGGTTAAAATCAGGTTTTAATGTTTAAACGTCTCATGTAGGATTCTTCTGGTATGAGTGTAAGGAGGTGTGGATCGAGGGGCTGCGCAGTTACTTCCTGGACTGGTGGAACTGCTTGGACATGATGGTGCTCAGCATGTACCTCGCGTCCTTTGCGTTGCGTGTGCTCATCATGCTCAAAGGTTACTTCGTTTGCCATGATCATAGCAGCACAGAGGAGTGTGTCTACTTCACTCAGACTGGTGAGGAAATGTTAACATCAGTCACCCAGAAGGACTGTGGAGAAAAGTTCTTAATGCTGACCTTGTCTGTTTGGTGGTGTGAACCTGTCTCGCAGTGCGTGACGACTGGCGTCAGGAGGACCCCCAGCTGATTGCGGAGGTGCTGTTTGCAGTGACCAGCATGTTGAGCTTCACACGGCTGGCGTACATCCTGCCGGCCCATGAGTCTCTAGGAACTCTGCAGATCTCCATCGGGAAGATGATTGATGACATGATGAGGTAAGGACACACTTCATTTTGCCTCATGCATGCATTAAAAGTCAGCAAAAACTGACATGAGAATGTTTTTTTTTCTTCTTTTTTAGATTCATGTTTATACTGATGATCATTGGAACAGCCTTCCTCTGTGGCATCAACAATGTCTATGTTCCTTATGTCATTTCTCCACATCTTGGCAAGTAAGAACATCTTCAGCTTCATAGATACGGTTGTTGTTTCAGATCAGTGAGTCTCATACAATCAGGGGTGTTTCCAGACTCTTTTGACAGCGGGGGCCCAAGTGGGGCAGTGATCTATTGTATGTAGGGGTGCTCGCAGCATGCACACATTAATGCATCATTTCTCACATCTATTTTAATCACTGACATTACAGTGTCTTAGAGTTTCTTATTCTTATTCTTATTTCTTATTCCTCTGTTTAAAATTTGTATTTCAAAGCTAAATAAAAGCTTCCATACTTGATTCTTTCAAGTGAGCTAGATTCACCTTAAAAAAAAAAAGAAACTAGGCAACATACAAAAGGAAAAATGCACATTTAAAAATGTGCCACCTAACAACCTAAAAGTTTTAGCACAGTTGCCAGTAAACCCAAGAAAAGATACCATTCTTGAAAAACAGTCCAAAAATGTGCTGACTATGTGGGGATAAAAATATTAGTTCACATGGATAAAATAGCAACAGATGAATAAAGCATTTTTAAGGAATTATTTGACATTCCTGCAAATTAGCTCATTCGAATTCTTGCCTTGACTTAGATGAGAGGATCAACAACAATCTCATTTCTACACAGTAAATATGAAGCTACAGTGTTGAAGTCCAGACCACCTAAACCGAGACCAAGTCACGATGAAGACCAGAGAGTATTGAGGTCGAGATGTCAGAGGTTACTTACGTTGATGTAACATAACCTAACACATTAGCTGCATAGCTTCATGTGGCCTGTGTTGTCTTTAACAGCCGTTTAGTTTAGTTTATTTAATTCATTAAAGGACAGCGTGCAATGACATTGACCATTTACATGAAATGAAAACATGGTTGCACCAGATTTAGCAAGATGCTAATTTCCATCTGTAGACCTACACTGAACAAGCAGGCACAATAAATGAAATATACATGTATCAAGTACACAGAAGCAGAGGTGACAGCTGTTAACAGTAACAAATATTTAAAAAAACAACTGCTGTGATTTCCTGCGAGTCTTGTTGTCGACTGTCATGTTGACAGCAGAGACTCCAGGAAGTCACTGTGCCCAGAATAAGCCTGTTTTCCAAAATATCAACTATTCCCTCAAGCCATCAGCTTACACAAAACTTGTTCCATATTAGACCCAGACTGACAAATTGGCTGAGTCAATATGTCAGCTGATATTAGCGCGCTGCAGATATGTTGGTATCAGCATATACAGTATGGGGACAAGAATATGAGTACAGAAATGGCAAAGACATGTTATGATAATGTGGGACAGTAATGCAGTCGCATAATATGACAACCAGACAACACAAATGTATTTGTCAAGTGTAAAATGTCATTTGACATTTAAGGGCTCATTATCAAAAATGTTTGTAATAATAATATCAACTGATATATATCAGATTTGTGTAATTCTCAAATATCAATATCAGTCTTTAAAGTCCATCATATTTTAGGCACTGATACTGAAAATCATTTAAAGGATATCATGTTAATTTCCTACTGTTTATGCTTCTTACTTTTGAGACTTTGAATTGGGACTTTCCACAGCCAGAGAATCAACAACAAGCTCTCTTCATTTTGGCATTCAAGTGTAAAAACTGAAAAGTCTGGCTTTAGCAACAGTAAGTTAGTGAAGGTCATTTTTTCAAGTTGTCATTTTTCTTTGCTTTTTTATATTGTGTCTATTGTAGACTTTTTATTGTGGTGTTATTGTACATTGAGTTTTTAGTATTGTGACATTCCCAGTGAGAAGCACCCACAAAAATCTTAAATACTAAATAACATCTCAAAATCAGAGGTGACGTGAGGCGGTTTCTGTAGAGTGAAGAGTACTTCTTCTTTTTATCTGGCTAAGGAAGTGAAATTAAGTCTCCAGGCTGCTGAAAATAGGAATATACTGTATCATACATCACTGCTGGTAGTTTAAAAAAAATATAATGAAAACAGCCTAACAGTCTCTGCTGCACTGCAGGTTTAATGAGACGTTCCACTTCTTATTCTGGACCATGTTTGGCGTGGCCAACCAGGACTACGTGGACATGCCACGGTTCGTCTTGGCAGAGTTCGTAGGAAGGATTCTATACGGCATCTTCACGCTCGTCATCGTCATCGTCCTGCTCAACATGCTCATTGCTATGATCACCAACTCCTTTCAGAAAATTGAGGTAGAGAGATATTTTTTTTTATGCTACACTTGCAATAAAAGCAGAATCCAAACACTGACACTAGCGTCTCAACATTTTTATCTCAGGATGATGCAGATGTTGAGTGGAAGTTTGCCAGGTCAAAGCTGTACCTCAGTTACTTCAGGGAGGGGCTCACCATGCCTGTGCCCTTCAACATCATCCCCTCACCCAAAGCTGTCTTTTACATCTTGAGGTGAGCTGTTAGATTCCAAAACACCTTTAACCTACAAAGACACCTCATTTTTTATGTATCTATTTATTTATTTATCTTGAATTCTGCTCCAGGGGTATCTTCAGACGACTGTGCTGCTGTTGCTCTTGTAATTCTGATGACAAATATCCCCCTCTACCCTCCACGGTAAGTGTGTTTTTACTGCTCACATACAGGGGTTAGTGTGACTGTAGTAGAAAAATCTATCCTTTGCTAAACACAGTGCACTGAAATGTGTGATGTATGTATTTTTAAGACCAACGGTAAGGGATCTGATGACAGCCAGCTACCTTACCGGCAGCAGGTGATCAGAGCTCTGGTGCAGCGCTACATCGAGTCAGCTCGCAGGGAGTTTGAGGAGACCAAGAGGAAAGGTAACCGTGACTGTGAGACACATCTGTCGGGGTACAACAGACAGACAATAAGCCTGGTCACATGTTGCATCCTGTCTCTCTTCTGTCTCTCAAGTCTTTCTCTACTATTACTACTACTTAGATAAAATGTTTGAAATTATAAATGGCAGGAATGTTATGCTTTTGAGTGGTCTGGAGTATTATTTCAGGACAATGATGCAGTCAGTGACTTATGGATTCCCAAAGTGTTTAATTTCTTTAAAATTTCTTCACATTAAATAATTAATGCATGATAATTCCCTTCATTCATTTTTAAGCTAAACAAAAAGAGTTTTATTGTTATTATTACTATTATTATCATTATTTGCCTGCTGTGCATCTCCTGTAATTATGGCATTTACACCAAAGAGTCACATTTTCTAAAGTACCAACAGACTTTCCAATGAAAAACGCCCATCCTGTAGGAATTTATTAGTATTATTTAACATTAGGTGCTTATATGCTGTGTTGTGATTGGAGTATTTTCTTCCTCAGATATCGGTAATCGGATCACTGAGCTGAGCAAAGCGGTCATCAGGATGCACAATGATATGAAAGTGATCCAGCAGCTTCTGTTGGACGATGGACACACAAGCGATGCACTGCACAAAGATGGGTCCTCTGTACTGGGGAAATACATCATTGGTGCCAAGAACAATTTCAGAGGTTTTAACAGCAGACAAGAAGACAAAACTACATCACTTAAAGTGACAGTGCACCACGGAGAGGAAGGGGTGGATAAAGAAAAGGTTGACTCAGATACAAAACAAGAGTCAAATGCACAACAGACTCAGGTGGGTGAATGTGGAACAGAGGGATCAAAGCAGGTAACAGACTGTGATGTGGTGAAAATGGAGGAAGGCAGAGCTACAGCGGAGCTGGGAGATAATGAGGAAACTGAGAAAAAAGAGCAGGGTGAAGCAGACAAAAAAGAAAATACTGAAAATGTGGAAATGTGTGAAAAAGTAAAAGAGGAGGTGATGGCAGGGACAAGTTTTAATAATGTAGAAGAAAACGTAAAAGCTGAAGTCACGCAGGATGAGACAGAAAAAAGAGGGGAAGGAGGAGAGACACTCACAGGGGCAAAGGTGGGTGAAAAACACACAGAGACGACCCCCGAACAAACTGAAGGCATCAAAGTCAACAGTGAAAAGACAGACACGAAGAGTTTACCAAACAAGTTCAAAGACATAGAGCTGCAAGAAAAAAAAGCAGAGCCAAAATGGATGAAGGGTAGAAAGTTTGAGCATAAGGCAGCAGAGAAGTCTGGAGTCAGAGACAACAATGAGAAACCTGTAGCCAACAAAATCATTCCCTCGCCAACAGGCAGCAGCAGCTCCCAGGACACGGGCTTTGGTTCCCAAGAGGGGGAGGGGTCGATTGATGGGATACTAGTGAGACCGTGACCGCGCTGATATTTTCAGGGATTGGCCCTTTGGTCACCTTATCTACTATTGAGGGCTGCGCAATTAATCATTGAGAATTTGGAGATGCTTTTTCGATTAAGAATGGCGATGCCTGTCTGTTGGACCATCCAACATGTTGGTCCAGAGCAGCATATTTCGTCAGCTACAGGCCAGATTGCCATAATAATGCCCAGACTGTCGTCGGTGAATTATTCTGTGACCTCTTGTCTGTAAATCCATGACAAGATATCCTGAGAACTAAACACCAGCAAATAAAATGTGAGTTTGCATACATATTTCCTAGTCTCATCAGCCTGTTGTCATTTGCTGAGCACACTTTCATATAAAGTTGCTGCAGGGATAATGTATTTTTGTAGCCCAATCTCAAAGTTAGCCGTGCTCTGGTTCCCTCCGCAAAAAGTCAAGGTTGTTTATCCCTCTGATTTTGAGTTAGTGCAGAAAATAAACTTTGGCGAACAGAAGTTTATGATGCTTACACATTTTGTTCAGAAAGATTATGTTCACAAACGTACACCACTTTTATGATTTTTGAAGTGTTTAGCTAAAAGTAAAAAGCTAAATTTAGGCTATGAACAAACTACATCATGGTCACATGACTGTATGCGAGCCCCACTTGTGTTCAGCGTGATGATGTTTAATGTCCCCAACAACCCCTGTAGTCTCATTTAGCCACTTGTTAGCAACCACCCTTTAAAAGACACATTATAGTTTCAGAATTCAGAAGTGGGGTATTTACTGACGTATTTTATGGCGTAGAACAAAATGTCTTCAGCTTGTTTCAACCACAGACAGGCATTTAACCAAAATCCCTTTCAAAAAAACCATTGACTTCGAGATGAGGGAACTGCAAGAGCTAAAATGCTGACTCATTTTTGAGTTTTAGCACCCACTCCTGCAGCACTCTGTTGTGAGATTATAATGAATATTGCAGCATCTTGGGACTGCTAGCACAGCTTCCAGACTTACTCACAGTTTTAAAAACAATCTTTAAGCAACAGTTCCTCATTTTGGGGAATTATAGTCTTGCACATAACCACCTGTAAAACATATTATTTTAATTTTTGTACCTTTTTGTTTTCGTACAGATTAAGCAAACAAGATATAACATGTTAATTAGTGAGCTTTGGAGGTTCTGGCAGGTGGATTCATCTTTGGACAAAGCCAGATGAGCTTTTTCCCGCTGTTTCCAGTTGTGCTAAGCTAAGCTAACCAGCTGCTAACTGTAGCTTCATATTTGCTGTGCAGACGGGAGACTAGTATCTAATTTTCCCTTTTTCCAGAAAATAATGTTGTACACTTCCTTCAATCTTAATCACTATTTCTGTGAGAAACCTTTCATGATGTGCAGCCACTCAGTATGTAAAAACCTGGCTGTAAAAACCTGTGTGAAATGAATGACCCTTTTCAAGGCAGCGATTTTGATATGAAGTAGCAGAGGAAACGCAGCTGTTACAAGTGATACTAATTAGTGTAGCTGAACTTTTCCACTGAGCCAATATGCACAATAGCAGCACCCTGACTGTGTTTGACCTGAATTAAATAAACCTTAAGGACCATCATTGGTAACACCTGTGTTTACTCTATTTCGTGTCAAAATGGCTGCTGTGAAAAAGATCTATTGGTTCATTGATCGGTTGATTAAGGCAAGTGTGTCCCATGCTACTGCTACTTTGTACCGGCCATCCCTCTCCTCCATTTTCTTAAGTTCACTGTTCAATAACAAAGAGCCTCTGCTGGTCATTCTTGTTTCTCTCAATATTCAAATAACAGATGAAAACAAATAGCCATGCATTCAAAGGAACAATTAAAACATTTGAAAATGAATTTGTTTCCGTGTCTCTATATCTTATGAGTATGATTTATGGCAGTACTTCTCAAGCAAGGCATCAATTTTACATTGTTGTGCCGTGAGGCAAATCTAGACATGCCTTTAGATTTTGTGACAACTATACATTATTTTTACAATATACAAATATACAAAAAGTTAGAAAATATTTTTAATTCACTATACTACAGTTTTCACTCTCCATGCAGCTGCCAGATGGTGGGAATTAAGTCCCTCTTTTCAGTTCCATTACCACATTTTTAATTTTGTGACTGTCTTGTCTTAAATGAAAATAAACCATCGGCACAAAAGGTTGGAAAAACACTGGTTAAGGGGAGCGTGACCTGTGTTGACTGGGGTTATGAATTAGTGTTGCTTTAGTGTTTCTTTTCAGTAGGCGGCAGACCTACACCCTGCTGCTGCAGTGTTACACTGCAGGTCTCAGCTTGCTTTACAGGTACTGGTCCCACGAGGTCACATGCATGAACACACCAGTTCATTAATTCATCACCTGCAGCATCATCCGTCCCAAGACACAGCACATGCAGACTCTTCCACTGGAAAAACAGCTTGGCATATAGCTCTTTGTCGCAATATTGATGCCATCACCATTTCCACTTTCATTACTGTTGTCCTGATCTGCCAGATTAATCACAGATAATTAAAACATTATGTCATCTGACACAAAAGCCTCCTAACACAAGGGTCCTCCACCTGTCCCAAAGCCAAACCTTTCAAGAATTTTTCAAGGTTTTCCTGCATTTCCAGCAGTGATTTACCGTAGCTGTAAATCGCATATTTATATACATATATACTCAAAATTACTTTAAAACAGTTATTACTGTGCTATAAATACCCAAAATTATGTTTCTGAGAGTAATCTACACAAGGGCGATGAATTAAAGGAAAACACAACAAAGTTTCATGTTTCAAAAACGTCACCTGTCTGTAAATATGAAAGTAATGCAATTTTAATTTCGAGCAGTTTCTTGCACTTAACTGAATAAATTCATGTCTTACATGCACAGGCACTTGCATGTCGGAACACATGATAGAAGAATAATAGAAACAGTAGATGATAGAATACTTGTTCTAGCCTCAAATAGAAGTCGAAATGTGTGTAATAAAGTATATGGACTAGATGCTCAGGTTTGAGATATTCTTGACAATTGTGCAGAAAATGATTGTACATGTTTAATTTTCAATACACCCAAAATACAAACATGAAGTTCATTATTGTGATCCACATATTACAAAACTGTGTTGATAAAAAACAAAGGGCAAATATTAATTCCTTTTACCCTATTAATTCTATACAAAACATAATTCATGATAGAAGTACCGCAAATATTAAATAAAACTGCAAAGATTTGTGACTTGAAGACAGCGGCTTATGTAAAACGTGTTATGACATCATATACAAATACAAAGAACCAGGCATTTCTAAAAATATATATTTAATGGGAAGCGTGTTTGTCGGCGAACCAGACTTCACTTAAGAGCCACACATCAGGCACTCGTCTCTGTTTGCTAAAGAACAGACCATGGCGGCAGTGTTGCGCTCTTTGGTCTCCTCCTCGCTCTTGGTTGACTGAGCCTCCTTTAGCTTCTCCTTGTTCAGGGTGAACTGGATGGGGTTAGCTGCGGGCTTTGTCCGCAGGTAGTACATGCCAGTTTTCAGGCCCTGCAGAGGAAAAAAAAAAGACAGATTAAGACACTATTTCTTGATACTAAGACACATCAAGCCTGAATCCCTTCAGTCTTGACTTACCAACTTCCAACCATAGAAGTGCATGCTGGTCAGTTTGCCATAGTTTGGCTCAGCAATATGGATGTTTAGGGACTGGCTCTGGTCAATGTAGGCGCCACGATCTGCTGCCATCTTGAGGACGGTCTTCTGGGAGATTTCCCACACAGTTTTATACAGCTGCTTCAGATCATCAGGGATCTCCTCGATATCCTGTGGGCAAGTCGGGATGTATTTGATCACCAAAATATAGATAATTTAAGTCCAGTTCAGACCAAAGATTTCTAACGTTGCAACGTTCCGAAAAACCTGCCAGTTTACACCAGTGCAACTAGCTGGAACAGTGTATCATCTCACAAAGACTGTACTTTAACTCTAAACTAGCTCTAACTGCCGGCTTTTCTTTCTTTTTTTTTTTTTTTTTGCTGCTGGATATAATTTGTAGCATCTTAAAATCTGAATGAGCTCACACAGATAAAGGGACTTACTTGCTACAGTTGCATTTCTAGTACTGATTAAATGTAAAAACAAAAGTGTGTGTGTAGGGAGTCTGTTTGAACAGAGTGAAAGAAAGAGTGTGCAGCTGTGGGCAATCAAGGGAGAGACTGAATAAAGTCAGGGACCACTAGTAGCGAGAAAGCCTGTTTTCTGATTGTTTGACAGCGGTTATGTTCTCAACACAAATACCCCCCACCCCCCCACACACACACCCCAGCTGCAGCAACTTCTCATTTAAATGTTCTAAAATTGTTTCGACTTGTCGTGAATCTTTGGTCTGAACTGGGCTTTGAATTATAATATCATTTACAGTAGTGATACTGAACAGTTTTATCAATTTGTGTGACCCTGTACCTGGATGGAGCCATTCTGAGCAATCAGCTGGTTCTTCATTTCGTCGCTCCACAGTCCTCTCTCTGTGAGGTCCTTCAGCAGGTGAGGATTCACAATCTATGGGACAGGCAGAAATAACACACTCAGTAACCTCTCCTTCTACAGACACACGACTGTGGAGACACAGGAGTCGCATTCAGTGCTGACCTGAAACTCTCCTGAGAGCACCCTGCGGGTGTAGATGTTGCTGGTGTAGGCCTCAATGGACTCGTTGTTGCCCAGGATCTGGGCAGTAGAAGCTGTGGGCATGGGGGCCAGGAGCAGACTGTTCCTCACGCCATGCCTGAGGACACACAGGAGGAGCTGAATCAGGGATAAGCTACAATCTCCACATGTATTATATATGTCTTATGAAATATCAACAACAATGCAGACATTCAGGAAGACTTACTTGGCAATTTTCTCCTTCAGTTCCTTCCAGTCCCACAGATCAGTTGGAGTTTTACCCCACATGTCGTACTGAAGGATCTGGAAAACAAGATTAGTTAGGATCTGAGCCCAAACTGATAAACTGTATTCGGAGATGGATTAGAGACATTGTGGAAACTACTCACCCCCTTGCTGACAGGAGAGCCGGCATAGGTTTCATAAGGGCCAAGCTTGGCTGCCAGCTCACAGCTGGCCTCCAGGGCGGCGTAGTAGATGGTCTCAAAGATCTGAATGTTGAGCAGCTGAGCCTCTGGGCTTTCAAATGGATAACGCATGAGGATGAAGGCATCAGCCAGACCCTGAACACCGATTCCAATGGGCCTGTGGCGCATGTTCGACCTTTCAGCCTGTAAAGCAGAACAGAGGAATCGTTTGTTAACACAGAGCACATAATGCCATGCTGCATGTCTGATAGAGAAGCAACACTAGACAAGAAATCAAACCTCAGGCACTGGGTAGTAGTTGATGTCAATAATCTTGTTGAGGTTCCTGACAATGACTTTGGTGACAGATGCAAGCTTTTTGAAGTCAAAGGTCCTTTCTGGGGTGACGTACATGTTGAGGGCAATGGATGCCAGGTTACACACTGCAACCTGACGTGAGGAAAGAAAGCCAAAAAAAACAATCATTAAACAAAATATCTTGTTCAAAATATATTTGATCTTCATCCTCCTAAATGTCTTACTTGCAGGACAATTTTCAATATATTTGTTATCTTTGCCATTTTTGCACATTTTTAAGCATGCAAAATCAAAACTAACCAAGAAACTGAGAAATTAAATAGGACAAAACACTCATTTTATTCATAACAAACCTGTGAAGTTAGTGGGGATCATCAGCAAACTATAAAGTTTCATGATGTTTTATCCCTGTTTGATTTATGGTAATATATTGTTTGGGTAAATACATGCTCCCCTAATCTTCATAAACTTTACTTGCTGCAGGAACAATTTATAAGAGTGGCAACTCTCAAAGTCTGCAAAGGCCTCTGTTCACCTGTTCAGAAAACTGAAGATTTTTTCAGTATAAGACATAAATATTCAGCAGATATTTGTGTTTATATATAAATATTTGTTTTTTTTTGCCTTTGTCTTTACTGTATACATATATACTGTATGTGTGTGTATATATATATATATATATATGTATATATATA
>JAJHUR010136281.1:0-61087 GCA_027495735.1 Lutjanus campechanus | reverse complement strand
CCCTTGAGAGCGCTGAGTGAAGAAAATAGTACAATCCTCTGAGGAAAGATATACATGTCATCAGATTTTAAGACCATGCATTTTTAAGGCCTGACCCTTTCAAGTTTGCAGAAGTGTTCAGAGGTCCCTCCTGTAAATTTGATTGGCACTACCATAAAATTAAAAGGACCTATTGGCAGGGGCACCTTTGACAAATTGTAAACCAGCTGAGTTCCGACTCTTCAAACCTAACATGTAACACTTGTGAATGAGTCACAAAACTACGCTATGGATCTGCCAAACACATTTACGTGCTCAGCCAGTGTGCCAAATACAACACATGGATCCATGAGAGTGCAAGTGAGGCCTGCACAAGAGAAGTCCAAAGAAATTCTCTTAAGTTTTATCTAAAAAGATTAGAGCAAAACTATTACTAAAATCAAAAATGTATAATCTCTAGGATCCACCATGAATGTAAACCTTCTTTTCTTCTGCAGTATCAATAAAGGGAGTGAAAAAAATGAGAATAGAGTGTATTAAATAGGCTTACCTTTAGTCAGACTTGTATCAAGATTAAGATGTGCACTTTTGGCACCTACAAGCATTTTCTGTCAGCCAACCACTTACTCTGCACTTATGTTTTGAATAACTAAAGTGCAGGTAATAAATGTAATGACTGATCCCTTTTTATTCAGCTAATGCTGTTTTTTTATTTATGACATCTCCATCTCTTGCACACTAATATTAAAGGGATAGTTCGGATTTTTTGACTTGGGGTTGCATGAGGTTCTTGTCGATAGTCAGTGTACTAGCAAAGGTGGATTACAGTTGGCATGCCCCCAGTTAGGAGAACTGCTGTGGACAGAGTCAGCAATGAAAGGTATTTTAGCCTTTTAAAAAAGGTTCATCTAAAAATCAATATCAGTTTAAGTGGATGCTATGTTTAGAATATTTTCACAAAATTACTTTGCCATCAGACACCCTCTTCTGACGGGAAACCACGGATGAGCCAATATCACTCTCTCCCAACCAACCACTCCATGGATGAAACAAGCGATTTCACCCCGCAGAACAAGTGTAGAGTTGCAAAGAGATGTCTTTATTTGTATCTCTAATTTCCATTGGCAATGCATTTGTTATGCCTACAAAACATCAAAATCATTACATTTTAGCATATAATTAGTCATGAAATATTTTAACATCCTTATTATACTGTACTTTTTGTCTAACTCTCTCACCAGTAGCCCACCACCACCACCTCCCCTTTAACTGGGGGATATTGACAAATCTGATATATAAGTGTATAAAATATTCTTCAGTTGAGGGGACCAATCTTGATGCATTAATCTGTGATTGATTAAGGTAAGGGAAACCTCTTCTAAACGGTGTCAAAGTAGCATTTGGCATTAGTTTGAGCAGTAGTCATAAACTTGACTTGTGGAGTTTTACCCCAGTTAACACCTTGATGGAAATTTTTGTCTTTAATATGAACCCCATGAATCCATGGAGATAGAGGCTCCACATCTCAATTTTACCCAATTTATTACAAAAATGAAAACAGAAATGAATGAAAAAGGACGTTGTTACCAAAGAGGAAGAATCAGAGGAAGGCAGAAGTCAAATGTTCTGGGTAGGATTTCTGACTCTTTAGGCCACACACAGGGCAAGTACTGTATTTATATAACATACATTATGTCCCAGGACATATGGTGGATGTGAAATGGATCAGAATTATTCAGTGAAGAAAACAAGCCACTTTCTCTACCACCAAACTGGGAAGATTGAGGAACGTGGCCTCAGACTTGGCACAAATATAGAAGACAGTCACGAAGCCGAATGTGGGCAATAAACAACAAGTCACGCAAATGTACACTTCACATGCAACACAGTTGGTGATTTACTTAACCGTCTGGCTGAAATCTCGGTCCCTTTGGCCGCGGTTACATATGGCATCATTTCTTATTACAGCAGAGTGCAGACAAACACACGAGTGGAGCTGAATGCAGGTTATCAATATAATACTCACAAATTACACCATGCAGGGAGAATCCATGTAAACCACTCTGACTGCCAACTTCATTTGAGACAATGGAAACCTTTTGGTCTCCCCTCCCTTTAGAGCAGTCAGAACACTGCTCCCTCCTTACGTCAGCACTGCTCCCCTATTAAAACAATATACGAAAGACTTTGTGCAAAGGCCATTAATGACTAAAGGAATTAATATTGAGCCATGGCCATGTCTCTGAGGGTTATGTCGAATTCCCACACTGTGAGACTCAGGCCTCCATGACCACCAGCGTTGTCTGGACACAAATGTTAACATCAGGACCTACATGTTTCCTCTTAATTGGAGGCCTTTCATCAAACAATTAGGAGCTCGCCTCTGCCAACCAGCTGGGAAGGGAAGGGCTCGACAGAGATAACACAATTACATACAGTCAGTACAGTGGACAAGTAATATCGGAGATGCTGGAGGACAGCAATAAAGATATGAAGTCTCAAATCACCCTTTTCCTAAACACATTAGGGATATTTTTTAAAATGAAAATTACACACATTTGTATGTTCCTGCTTGTCCACTGTGAAGATTTGCAGAAGAAGATTTTAACTGATATTGAGACAAATGAGCAAATGGAAGATAAAACCTAAGTGTTTGTTAGCATGCAGTATGCATTTTGCATATTTTAGTCTGAACAATTAGTCAATTAATTAACAATAAACTCAAAACTGAATTAAGACCTTTACATTGCTACATATCAGTCAGTTGATCTTGTAAAATGCTTCAAAAATCTCTTTTGTGAATGGCAAAAAACAACTAAATATTGTCAAGGGCAAACCCTAATGACATCTGCCTGCCTGAGTAGAAAGCCACTTCCAAAATCATCATGTCTTTAAAGGACCATACTACCAGTGCAAGCTTCATCTCCTTATTATGTATGTTGTATGTATACCATTTCAAATTGTGCACATTCAGATCTTTGGATCTGTTTTTCTCTAATTAAGTGCTGTGCTTTGATTGATAGAGTAGAAGGTGCGTAGAAAGAGATTTGAAGGTAAGAATTAATTAGCCACTGATCAAACAGGGAGAAACAGGAGAGCTACGGTGGAGAAGTTGACTTTATTCAGGCTGCAGTTGAATCAGATTTATGTGTCAAATCAGATGTTTAAGATAGACTTGTTATTTGTGTGATCAGATTGGATCTGTGTGTCCAGACATCACAAACTTATCTGCATAGGTTGCTGTGGTAACAACATAGGTGTCAGTCACTATATATGATAGAGACACAGCTTTCCAACTTCCATCATCTTGCCCTCCAACCAATCAGCTGCTAAATCATGGCGCAGAACTCCTTTGTCACATCAGACAAATGTCTGTCCACTGACTGTTGTTCTATGTGTTGTCCTCCATACTGCTCTGCTAGCAGCAGCATGGATTCTGCTCAGCCGCTCGGGGTGCGTCACAATGCAAGTGATGGAAAAGACACTTTTAAATCTGATTTTAATGACCAGAGTGTCCAGATGCATTTCAAACCACCTCCAAATGTGGCTTGTGTCCAATTAACAAAAACTGCTTTCGGTTATTGCTGTCAAGATTTTACAATGTCAATCTGGATACAATCTGGATGCCAAAACACAAATGTGAGCTGGCAGTCCAAACAAAGCCATTGAGTAATAGGATGAAACTGAAACAAAATTTATCTCTGTGCCTCAGTGAAAAGCATTCAAGAGGAAACTGTGATATCTGCCATTAAATGCAGACTGTTCTCCCAAGAAGAATATATTTACATTAAAGTGAAAAAGTAATAAGGCAGAAGTCAGGTTAAGTTAGCCTACACAGTGAAACAAGTCTTCATAGGGAGGAGAAGCAATGCTTGTCTGAAAAGGTTTGATTTGTTTACTTTTATTTTGGGCTGTTTAACTAGTTGGGAACTTTGTTCTCCATCTTTTTACCCTTGAAAAAATGGAACTGCCTATAATCATGAGAAGAGCGGACTCACCAAAGACAGAAGAGGCTTCCAGACAAACGGCTAACATCACTACCGGTCTCACGAGAGGACTTCACAGAACCCAGTCCCACGACTACGGGTGAGTCAAACCTGTTCCCCCAAGCCCAGTAAAACAGAACACACACATTAAAGACAGACAGGAACGTCCTCGTGTCTGCATCATGCAGGGCCAGACATTCAAGTTGTGGGCATGTTAGATGGAAGGTAAGTCATGTTGGGAAATTTTCCACAGTAGACTTCATTTTCTGTTAATCGTATCACAGTGAACATTAAGAAGAAAGAGATGAATAGAAACTAATGGCAGCTTGACTGGTGGGAAAAAAACTCCCTCAAAAATATAAAACAGGCACCAGAGTTTGTAAAATGGTTGGCTGTGACATGGAGTTAAGTAATAAAACGGCTAAAGCATGCACATCTATCATTTTTATGCATTTATTTTTTACGTTTTAGTATTCTTAATAACCCTAAAATCCACTAACATTTTTTGGGTTACATGTGAATTGATTTACAGCATTGTGGGTTATAGTAACATCTTCTAACATTACAAATCTGAACGTATTAGCTATTGAAATATTCTGGCTGCATACCAGAATGGCTTGAAAGATTCATGTTGTGTTTATGATGGAGTTAGCAGGCTTCTGGCCCCTGGGTTCAAAGCACCATCCTGAAACAAAGGAAGATGGAGAATGACCTGACCCAGCTCTGCAGTGTGAAATCACTCCCAGGTCACATGTGTTTTCGTTCATCCTCTTCACCTTGAGGTTTTAGAAGATGGAGCAGATAGCACGCAACAGTGCAACAGACCTGCTGAAGTCCACCTCACCAGTCCAGATGCAGTCTTTCATCTTTTTTTAGAAGCACAGTTGCGGTAATGATGATTTCTACACTGACAGAAAGCCTGTGTATGATCAGAAAGCATGCTGTTGCTCGGGGACAGAGCATGCTGTTTATTATTCTGAATCTGGAGGATATTTCATGGAAATATTCTCTGCTAGTCATGGGGTGAAAACCTTTCATGCTATTATTGACAACTTCTCGACAGCGAGCCAAGTGACTCCTCCAGCTTGAGTATGCCTATCGTTTTCACAGTTAGACCCATGTGTGCATATTGCAAAATAGTAATTGTCCGATTTATCACATTGGCGGGTGGTGAAATTCTCTGGACCCCAATTCCAAAAAATTTGTGATGTTATGTAAAACATAAATAAAAACAGAACGCAATGATTTGCAAATCCATTTTGACCTGTATTCAATTGAATACTGAACAAAAACAAGATGTTTAAACTTTACTGTTTCTTGTAAATATACACTTTGAATTTGATGCTGAAACACGTTCCAAAAAAGCTGGGACAGGGGCATGTTTACCACTGTCATACCTTTTCTGTTAAATATACCCAGTACGTGTTTGGGAACTGACAGCACTAATTGTTGAAGTTTTGAAAGTGAAATTCTTTCTGATTCTTGATACGACTTCAGGTGCTCAACAGTCCGGGTTTTGCGCTTCATAATGCACCACACAATTTCAATGGGAGACAGGTCTGGACTGCAAGAAGGCCATTTGAGTACCTGAACTCTTTTACTACAAAGCCACGCTGTTGTCACACATACAGAATGTGTCTTGGAATTGTCTTGCAGAAATAAGCAGGGACATCCAGGGAAAAAAATGTCTGGATGGCAGCATATGTTGCTCCAAAACCTGTATGTACCTTTCAGCATAAACAGGACCTACACAGATGTGCAATGCCACTGGCACTAACACACCCCCATACCATCATAGATGCTGGCTCTTGAAGTTAGTGCTGGTAACAATCCTTGGTCCTTTTCCTCTTTAGCCCAGAGAACACAATGTTCTTATTTTCCAAAAACTATCTGAAATATGGACTCATCAGACCACAGCACACTTTTCCACTTTGCATCAGTCCATCTCAGATGAGCTCAGGCCCAGAGGAGTCCACAGCTTTTGGATGTTGTTGATATATGGCTGAGTCTTAACCTGCATTTGCAGAAACAGCAAAAAACTGTTTACCGAGAACAGTTTTCCAAAGTGTTCCCAAGCCCATGTAGTATCCTTTTTTACAATCATGTTGACTTGTGATGCAGTGCTGCCTGAGTGGTCAAAGGTCAAGGGTATTCAATCTCAGTTTTCGGCTTTGCCACATATGTTGTAGATGGTGAAATCCCTAAATTGCTTGAAATAGCCTGTCAAGAAGCGCTGTTCTGAAACTGGACTATTTTCTCACAGTTTTCCACCAAGTGGTGATCCTCGCCCCACGCTTGCTTGTCACCGACTAAGCCTCTCGAGGATGCCCCTTACATATCCAATCATGATACTATCACCTGTTATCAATTTACCTGTTTACTTGTGTAATGTTCCAAACAGGTGTTTTTAAGCATTCCACAACTTTGTTTGTCTTTTTATTGCCCTTGTTCCAACCTTTTTAGAATGTGTTTCAGGTATCAAATTCAGAAAGAGTGTATATTTACAATAAACAATAAAGCTCATCAGTCTGAACATCAAATATCTTATCTTTGGAATTGGGGTTTGTATTAAACTGATAGGGTCAGTTGTTGACAGTAGACAGTCACCCCATGGAGATGAAATGGGTGCCTATATGCACTGAATCTCCTCAAGTTTTTGGTGATAAGAGAAGCGCAGTGAGACTCTCCAGACCGGCTCTGCTGTCCCTGCACAGATAAATGGCTTCCGCTTTTGAAAGTCCCACTCCTCATTTGGATAAGCAGCATAATCAGCAAAACACTTTAAAAACTATTCCCTCATTAATGTTAGCTCAAACTTTGAAGTAGGCCCTTCTTGTTTGCACCCCAAGTCAATTTGGACATAGTCCATGTTCTGTTGAACCTTTGAAGAGTTGAAGCTTCATTGTTCACCAGCAAATGGATTTAGAAAGATGTCACTCACTCCAATTATTTTGGCTTTGGCATAAATAACATAAAACAGGAATTTTGTGATGAAAAATACATGAAAAAAAGACAAAAATCTGGCTTTGTATCTACCCAAGTGTTTTTTGTCAGAATTACAAAGGAACATCCCAGCTGCAGATTCACATTTTTTAAATAAAACGATCCTTTTGAATTTTCATTTACATAACTTTCAAGTCTCACAACAGACGGACCAAAACAGCAAGACATAATTTAGAGTGGAAACAGAACTTAATGACTATCAAAAGCAGATGGCAGAGGAATGTCTTTAAAATGTCCAAAAGATGTCCAAATATAGAGACTTCTCCTCTTCTCATTGATGTGAAATTTGCATGCAAAATATTCATGAATCCTACATTATCCTACCCCCATGTGTTTTAACAATTTAAATACCTAAAAGGCCTTTAATACCTTAAAAAAAAAAAGAAATTACATGTGTCTCATTTTTAGATATGGCCACTGATCAACAAACATGTTGAAACTCCTTTTATAACTTCAGAAACAAGGCATTACACTATCACGATAGTTCAAGAACTGTTTTAACACCAAAAACATTTGAAATATTTAATTTAGGGAAGATTAAGTTTCCCCATTGTTAGCAACCATCAGCTGATGTCAAATTAAAAGCACCCAACATGAAGCCTCCTGCTGTTTTCAATTACACTCTGCACTTATCCAGACAAACTGAAATACAATACAACATATGGTTACACTTAAATATGTGCTGTACTCATTTGAGTTATATTTCTGAAGAAGAAATGATTTCTCCATCCTGTTGTAAACCCTTTTTTTAAAAATTGGTGAGACATGTAGTTTGTAGGTAAAAATAACTAAAATATAATGAAAAATAGGATAAATGTAAATATTTCCAAAACATTGTCAAACATAAACAATATTGTTTCTACATGACCGCAAATAACAGTCAATAACATAAAGCTGATTTCAGTTTGAAAAGGAACATGCAAAGGGAGAACATTATAAAAACACATTGGATAATTTAACATTTTGCTGTCTCGAAAAAGGTTAAATTTAATTTTCAAATTTTCAGATTTTGAATGTGTGTAATCACCGGCTTAATTAGCTGTTTTTGGACGAGTAAGAGCACATTTCTCCCTCTGTATTGTACAAAGACAGAGAAAAACTAAAGAGAAATATAGATATAGATCTATAGTTTAGACTGAGCACACAGGCCTATATAGACGGAAGCAAGTAGACAGGTTGTTCATAAACGTATGAATGATGTCAGTGGTATAGCCAACCTGGTTGGGTTCTGTTTTCTCTGTTGCGAGCTCCTTCCTCCTTTCAGGAAGTGAGCGTGCAGAGTGGTGGTGGTGAGTCGTTAGTGAGACGAGGCTCACCTGGGCTGCTGAGCCGGTGACTTTCTCCTTCGTTGCTCCCTCATTCACTCCTTCGTCTGCTTCTGTCTTTTTAACATACCGCAGCTACATGTCAACCATTGTATTTGTGTACAATTTCTGCACGTTGTTTTGATTAAAACATTTTTTTGAAAATGTTAAAGTATTAAAGTATTAAAAGTACTATTCCCCTATGACTGTTACTATTTTGTATCAAATCATTAGATTATAATGATTCAAGTGTTAATGTAATGGTGAGAAATGCACTCACAATTACCCAGAGACCAAAGTGACATCTTCACTTCACTTTTTTTTGTCCAAACATTAGGCTAGACCTCCAAAATGACTGAAAAATAAAGTAAAATATTAAAAAGTAAAAGCAGCCACTCCTCACAAATGCTGGAACCATGAAATATTTTTGAGTAAAAATTACTTAAATGATCATCAAAATAGTTGTGAATTAATTTTTGGTCAGTCAACTAATTGATTCAACTACTTGTTTCAGCTGCATTTGTATTAACTGTAGTGTAATTTAATTTGTAACAAATAATACTGCACTTTATAAGGTCATTATATCTTTTGTATTGAACTCTGAAGTTAAAGTTTGTAAAGTAATATTAACTAAAGTTGTTCAGTAAATCCAGTCAAATAAAAAGCACAATATTTATCCCTGAAAATAGAAGTAGAAAATTACATGAAAAAATTAGACTTGAGTAAAGAACGAGAAACTCTGTACAGTATCAAGAATGTAGTATTTGTAAATGTAGTTAGTTACATTACATCACTGCGTTTGCATCAGCCTTAAACCAGTACACCATAAATTCATTCAAAAATGTCTGAATGATTTTTATTTCAGTCATGACGGAGAGAGGGTATAGGGTCACTTAGATCTCTAATAAAAATGTTAGTTTTATGAAGTGTTTTGATCTGACAGTGACAGCACAATGCCTCATCAAAAATCTGATTTACTGCTCTGCCAAGTCATCATGGTCAGTCATTTTGGAAGGCAGAATTGTTAGCAGGGTGACTGGTATCTATAGTGTTGCAAAAATGGTAAAGACATAATTTAACATATGATTAGCACATCATGATTATAATTTCCTGCTGGCAAGAAATGCATCCCTTGTGTGCAGAAGTTTCTCCTGGTGCGCTAGTTTTTTCCCACACTTTACAGAAATGCAAATCAGATGGACTGCAGACTTTAAAAAGTGTAATGTTGTTTTCAATGACCTTCACTTTGTATCCTCTGACAGAAATAAGTGGGTAACAGAACATTTTCATTATTGTTCTGCTTTTTGAAGTGAGGCTGGCAGGGCAACAGGTGCTGCCACATCACAGCATATGAGTCCAATTTATTTTATTAGAGGGTTTATCTGCAGTTTATTTGCTTCACATGATTAAAGTAAAAAAAGTGCATTGTCTTTTCATAGAAATAAAATCCATTTGATTTTTTTTTTTTTAATAAAAAGCAAGACAGTGCAGGCTCTAAAGAGACATTCCCCTACTATAGCACAAGTTTTTATAGTAGAGAAAAAGACCTACTTCCACCCCCCTTTTCTTTATTTTGCTTTTAATCTGCATTGACGCTGTTGCACAGCATATAAGCCAGTCATAACACAGTTTTGGAAAAGGGTGTAGACTTAACAGTAACAGATTAAATTTATGGACACAATGGCCTAAAACTGAGCCCACCCCCGACTGTCAAAACTAAATGAAACCTGAGTGCAGAGAAAAGTTCACAGAGTAGTTGTGTGTCAGGAATGAACTTTTGTTGGGTCATCCAGTGCACATGAAGACATGAACTTTTATTCCACATGTAACATCACTCATAATGAGGATTGTACTTCACCTGCGTGCAGGATTTTCCATTTTTGTGGCCTCAGTACAGAAATGCCACCATATCTGCTCCGTTTTTGGTTTCTTGAAGTCTCCTCAAAGCTGGCAACACTCTTGTAACAAGAATTCTAAAATGTAATAAAAGCCAAAGAAATAACAACACAGGACAATAAGTTGCACTAAGCTGATTTTCCCTTTATTTCACAATTGTTTCTTAATACTTTCTCTTGTTAATTAGGGGTGGATATATGATCTAAAATTTATATACAGTATATAACATATATATGAATGATATATATGAAAAGCAATGTGATGTCCCACAACCAAGCTACTACTCTTCCAAGTTTGACGTCAGTATCAATCGATCTCTGAGCTTCTGTTTTGAAGCAAAGCTTGTTTCGTACAGGCCCTCTTTAAGAAAGCAGTCCAAAGTAAAATGGTAACCTTGGTGCACACATGAGTTTCCCTGCTGATGTGGGGAAATATCCATTAAAACTCGAAGAGTGCACTCCGTAGAGCAGGCAACTCGAAAAAGAATATTTGGATGTAACTGCTTTGTAATCACCAACATTTTGATTAGTAACTGGAAATTAATTATATATTTTTTTGTCAGTAACTGTAAGGGATTACAATTACATTTATTTTGTAATTAAATTTCATGTCATGTTAGACAGTATTGAGAAATTTTGCCATAATTAGCGTTAAATTCTTGAGTTATAGCCAAAAACGTGTTTTGTTGTTGTTTTTCAAAATTTGTGAATCACAGAGGTCCTTTGGCATTGAATCATGAATATGCACAAAAAAATAAGCTTATGGGTTCAGTAGGACCACCTGGCTTATGTCTGGCTGAGATAATAAAGTTAATTCACTGGATCTTCACTTCCTCAGATGTTGGGAGCAGATCAAGACTTTTGGGTTGGTTCTTTCAGCTAACAAACTACGAAAATGCCGTGCTTTGCTCATAGTGTTGTCTTCCACATCTTCCTGTTACATAGTCTGCATGCTGTACTGGAGTCGGCGTTAGCAAGGAAAATAGTAGCTAGCGTGGGCAACTAAATATTAACTCCAGTTCTACGAGTGCAGCCCGATACCTGCATGTTATTGCAGCCACAGCAAAGCACATTAAATTTAATATGATAAAACATTTATTACAGTAATGACAGTATTGTATAATCCATGTTGTAGGCAAACTGACACTTGTGACGTCACCGGTATATCGCTAATCTCTGCTGCTAATGAATTGTTTCATTGAATTGTTTAAAAGAAAATCATTAAAGAATTCATCACAACAGCCCAGATGACACCAATGAGCTTTTTTTTAGTAGAAACACTGCAACAGCTGTTGACTGCCCCAACCACAGAAAGAACATGACTAAAATGGAAAAAATGAAAATAAGGTGAGAAAATGTGATAGCTCTTTTCACAGAAATTGTGTGCGACCCATCAGGCCACAGAAACATTTTCTTCCCCATTTTGCAGACCATCAGTCCTGGTGATACAGCTGTTAGTTACATGTTATGTGACTTAATGAACATTGAGTCTGTCTTCACATTACATGTGCTGTTAGTGGTCATTCAGGTTTTATCTTCTTTTGTCTGATGGCTTCATTGTTGTGCTTCTTGAGTGACTCGTACCGAGGAGCCGTCACGCAGAGTCTGCTTGTTTTCTCAGCTGGCCAGTCGAGCGTCCACGGTCACTGTCATGTCCTCGGCCTGTGGTCTCTGCATCGTTAGACAGGAAGATAAATGCGACTGCTATGGGCAGCATCATTATTAATGAAAAGTGACATCATCGCGTGGTCTGCTTAACAGCAATCAGGCCTCTCTCTCTGCAACACTCAATGCAATCCAGATGTCCGTTTGATTAAAGGCTTAAATGTGATTGGAGAGGGTGAGAAGGGGGGAGGCACAGCGCAGGTCAACCCCTGGATTCTAAAACAAAGAGTTTTATAAATTTCTCTTAAAATAAAAACACATGGATGGAAATCTACCCTCCCCCCATTCTTCTCCTACCCATTTCTTCTCTGATGGTCGTCACCTGGTTTTAAGCAGCAGCACTCGATAATCTGCATGGAAATTCTTTTCTAATTGGATCCACTACTTCTTGTAAGACATTACATATTTCCTACTCTGATAGTTGTGGGAAATTTACACAGTGAAGTTTTCACACTGCTGGGAGCTAATTGGACAGGCAAAGCTTACTTACAGGAATACTATTACTATACTATTTATTGTAATCAGTGTTTGTAGCCAAGTGGTTTGGCTCTATGGATGCTGATGTTGGTCTGTTGGCAGATCCACCACTAACTTTATCCCACGACTTTTCCTTGTACCACTTGTGGTACAAGGAAAAGTTTTTTCTTTGGCACCAATGTGAGGGTGACATTTTTCATTTTAAGTCTCAACAACTAATGGATGGATTTCTATGAAATTTGGCACAGACATTAATGTTTGCATGATGTCTGCATAAGTAATTCCCATTAGCCTCAGGTGTACTTTGTGTTTAGCTTTAATCGCTAACACATTAAACTAAGGTGGTGAAAGTGGTAAACATTTCTAATAAACATCACTGTATTAACATTGTTATTGTGAACATGTTAACATTGTGATATTAGCTCAAAACGCTACTACGTTCACAGCATCACAGAGCTGCTAGCATGGCTATAGACTCTTACCTCCTGTCTCAACCGCAAGTGAGGCAGATGCATTTTTCACTCACACGTCTCACACAACAGAAGAGTTGTCATTTAAATCTAAGCAGCTGTTTGTGTCAGCTCCATGCATCTTGTGCCCCAGCTGGTTCTGATGAGCGTAGACATTTATTATGGATCAAATGTATCCAATGCAACAAAATCGAGAAGGTTGGTTCGGACTTTTCAGGTGTAACAAGGACCTTAGTCTTGTTAACATTTTGTGGACATGATCAATTTTTTTTAGCAGCAGAATAACAAAAGTCCTGTAATAGCATTTGATTGTTACTTTCACCTTGCCAATACAATAAAAGCAGATTTCTACCACTGTTCTAGTAGAAAAACTGTGAAACCTGCAAGTAATGCTTTTGAAAATTACAGGAGGTGAACAGGTGAACAGTCAAAACTGATTGATACTCACTCTAACTGCACTGTTATTAGAGGAGTTGTGGGACATGATTTCAATCTACCTAATTTTCTCTCAAAATAACATTTCAGCACGTTGTCTAAATAATAAGGTGAAGAGGCCTTGAAAGCCTCACAGCGACAGATGCAGTCATCTGGCAGTGCCACCAGGGACTCGCCCCCTGTCCAGCAGAGAGGGATTAAGGTAAACTAGAAAAAACAAAAACATAAAAACACACCTGTCACAAGCAAGGATGAATTAAGTCTACCTCGTTTTTTCCCCTTCTCTCCCCAACCAGCACTTGACCTACGCTAGCCACAAGAAGACGCGGGCGGTTTGGACCGACTGCAACCTGAACTGCCACATAAAATGACTCACCTGACGCTGACTGGGCGGGACCCTCCTCCACTCACATTTTCCCCCACCAATTTTTATGTGAGCAAAGCCAAGGTTGAAACTGTAGCACAAACCCACCCAGTGCTTTTTGGCCCTCTTGTTTTCTTTAGTGTATATGTTGCTGATGCAGGATGGATAGTGGGTTGAAAAATGAGAATCAGTGACTCACTTTATTTGCTTTATTCCGTCTAATGGCAGGCATGATGTTTATCATGTTACTATGGTCGCTCTGGGTATCCCAAGCTCTGTGACGTGCTGTTTTCCATCATGTTTCCATGTGTAGGGGTCACTGAAAAGCCTAAATATCCCTGAGGGATGTATTTATATTTTGTTTTGACTGTGCAGGTACCAGACAAACATGTAGTCCCTTGGAGAATACACTGGGAAACTCCCTCTCTCATTCTCTGTGGGCCAAATGTTCTCCAGGGGAAACCATCGCTCACTGTCTGAGCCTCTGTCAGGATTGCAATGATGCTATCTGTTGGTGTTAGCTTGACGGGTGCCACACATGTAGGCTGCAGCCCCGTGAGGGTGGAGGGCCACAAGAGAAGTTGAGCCAGTTATACAGGGAGAGGTGGTGCAGCAAGAGGTAAACACAGAACACAGGGACTGTGTGAGGGCTGTCCGTCAACATGTTTGCGTGTTTGTTTTACCAATTAATTGTTTGTTTACTTCTCTGCATGCTGTCTGACTTATGAGGTCAAATACAAGGGAGACATTTTCCAATTTTCCCCTCAGTTTCATTTGCAGTGAAATGCATATAATGCTCTCACCTAAATAACTGACTTAAGACCTGGACATCAAGAATTTAATCTTTCATAAAATTATGATTTACAACTTGCAGCTGCACCATTGGCACTAAACAAATGTCTTAAGTGTCTGGACTCATCATTTGTTCCCAAATGACCCTTCACTAAACCTCTCCTCTGAGAAGCAACTGTCCAATCATCTGTCCAATCATCGATTAGTACTGTAACTGGCACTGCATCCCTGTCAAGCTTTGAGTTTCTCTACATGTTGAAGGGGTGGGCATGGGACTCTAAAAGCAGTGATGGTGTTTTATGAGTTTGGACACTGTTTCTTTTTATGTAGTCTTTCATAAACTTTCTGTCATTCGTGTAGTGAACACAGTCCCGCTGCTCTGGCTGGGTGACCATTTCAAGGCCTACTGAACTTAATCTAATCCCTGCGCTTCCTTTTCCAATGTTAATGAGTGTATTTCTGTTGTCTATCATATGCATAAGTGCGTCGTATGATGTAGTTTTAACCTCAGTCTTTTAGTAATACCGTGTAGTCTACACAGCTGTTAAGTAACTTCACTTTTTAAAACAGTTTCTCCTATTAAAATGTGGGATGTGTTATGATGGAAAAGTCAGACAGAGACAGACATCTCAGCTGTTTTAAGGAGTTTAAGCATTAGCATACGCTTACATTAGTTAGCTACACTTATTAAATCTGCCAGTGACAGTCATCATTTTAGCCACCAAATTCCACGTTGCTCCCAATTTTGATGTTAAATCTGCCACCATTATCACTTTAAACTGCATACAGTGTGAGAATCGAAAGCTTGGCATAGCAACAGTAACTAAAGAGGGCGGGGTAAAGGTAAAGGGTCAGTTTGACAGGACATGAGCTCAAGTTTGAATGATTTACATCTGAATGAGAAGAAAAAGTCACTTCGGATGATGTTGCAGTCACCATCCAAATCTTTTCTTATTCATTGTCAATGTGGTGTACAGGTGATCAAAACCCTGCTGAGGCAAAATGACATACAGTATATCTGCAATTTAATAGTAGTGGCACATCAAATATTATGTTTAGGGTGAAATATGGCTGATATTAGGTCTGACAAACACCACAGGATCAAAAACATTACATGTTTAGTCTGATAAAGGTCTGCAGCCACCATATTCTGGTGTGTTTTTCAAAATTTTGATGATGTAAGATGCTTTTGGACTGTGGCACAATCTTAACTGACTGGCTTGTAGAGGAACAGTACAGTATGTTTCCATAAACACAAGTGGTTTAGTATTTCCAAGTCAAGTCAAATTTTATTTATATAGCCTAGAATCACAAATCACAATTTGCCTCAGGGGGCTTTACAATCTGTACAGTGTGTGCACACTCTGTCCTTAGATCCTGGAAGGAAAAACTCCCTCAAAAAACTTTTTAACAGGGAAAAAAATGGAAGAAACTTCAGGAAGTGCAACAGAGGAAGGATCCCTCTCTAACATCAATACAGTCTCATAGTCTAATACATCATCCTCACAATAAATTCTACCTTTATGAAAGTTATAACATTCAGTTTTTGTTTAAACTATTTTAGAGAGGCGTTGGTTTAACTGTGGTCATTTTAGTTCGTAGTGCTGTTAGCTAAATAACATAAACACACGCATAATGCATTACAACACCACAGGAATTACTGCAAAACTGTTGTATTGGATTGCATTTTTAGCTAGGTGTACTTAACAACAGAGTGTGACAATTTCCTGGAAACATAAATGTCAAAAGTACCAACATGGCAATTACATTGCTACATTTTACCAAATAAAATCTCATAAAACCATCTTTTCTGTTTTATGTGGCAGATATCATAACCAGAAGCCACTAAATGTGGGGGAAACACAAATATTTAAAACTGAAAATGACTGTAAATTCAGCATGATAAATATTTGAACTGCTACAGCGATTCTGAAAAGACTCGAAACAAAACTGTATCATTCAAAGCAGCGAAACACAACAAATATGTTTATCTGTGTTTAGACATCTTAAATATATCTTATCAGGAGGGGCTTCTGCTTTCTAAACACAGCCAAATCTCTCTTTCCTCTCTGGTCCGAAGAGACACGCAAAGCAGCCCTCCGCTTTCAGGATGTCTGTCCCCTGTTTGAAGTTTATCTAAGTACCATATGTATTTGTTTTCCCCAGCAGAGTAAATGATGATTCTCTCTGTCCACTTATCATCCGCCCTCCCACTAGTGCACATGTTATTTATTATGAAATGACACCTCACTGTCCGGAGAGCCTACTGCAGTGGGCATGATTCATGGAAGCAGACTATGAGACACAGGAAGACCATTAAAAATCCTATCAACATCATGTCGCAGTTGGTGGACCACGAGGAGGAAACTGGATAGCAGGCAAGAAGTTTTACGTTGCAGCTTGTTTTACTAATGAGGAGTCCAGATCAAGATACTATAATCCAACCCCCTCATCCCAAATGTGACATGATTACATTTCATGTGAACAATCTGAATTGTACAGAAATAATCTGACATTTTGGGAAATACTGTACATTAATTTGCTATCATGCTGAGAGTTACATGAGGAGATTGATAGCATTACCATGTGTGAAAATGTAAATATGAAACTACAGCCAACAGCTGGTGAGCTTAGCTTAGCATAAAGACTGGAAGCAGGGAAGGGAAGCTAGCTTGGCTCGGGCCGATGGTGACAAAATCCGCTAGCCAGTTTGTGAGTTTTGTAATGTTACTTCCATCATGTGAGTTACATCACCGTCGGGTGACATACATGACTTTTTAAACCCCAACCATGATCTTTTCTCAGTAGTTTTTATGCCTAAACCTAACCATGCTTCAACCATTTTAAAATGTTAACCACATGTGTAATGTCACGTGACTAATGTCAAGTGACTAACGGAACATATTTAGGGACTGATAAGGCTCTCACTGTCGGTACTGTTCACCGATCATATATGTCATTTTGTGAATCATTGGCAGTTAACCTATTCTGTAGTGCAGGGATGTGTTGAAATCTGTCTATTCGCTTCTCTAAAGTTAAGTCAAATCACAAAATGAAATGATACAAAAACCTGCATAAAATTCACATTATAAAATGGATAGTTACAGTCCTCGATTATGATTGGCTAAACTGTGTGGAAAGCAATTGTAAAATACTGTATAAACACACACCTGTGAAATGGTAGATTTTGTTGGGTATGTTAATTTACTCGGTTGGGTAAGCATGGATGAGTGGCTAAAACAGATGAAGGAGGAAGATGCAAAAGAAAGAGGACACGCTGAAATTAATGACAGAGAAACTGGAAAAGTCAAGAAATGAAGCCTGGGACCATTAAATAGACTACGTATGTGGTCAGTTATCATCCGCCAGGACGAGAACGGTCAGAAGTTTGCAACACTGTCACTCAACGAATGCACAAAAGACACAAAGATGTTGGTATTAGAAATAAAGAGAGCCTATGGAGATTTATGTTTGAGCAGCAAGGGAACCTGCTGTGCCCTGTCGCTTTGTTAAAGAAATACTTACCTCTTGGTGCGATAAGGATTGCATAATTGCCTGGGGCAAGTAAAGTGCCATGTCAGAAATATCACATTAATTAAATCACATTAAACTACAGTGCCTGGCAGAAGAATAATTATTTGTCATCGTTGAAATATTGTTGTTTTTTGTGAAAGTCAGGTGCCAGATATACTATATGGAGTAACAGTAGATGTGAAGTGATTTTAGAAAAGCTTAGCATTGTGCCTAATAACAATCCTTAGCTGTACTAAAATCACTGTAAACCACCGCCTCTTGGGGTATTGCTTAAATTTATGAGTGGACTTCCTGGAGTCTTGCTGGTTGCCTGGCAACCTGAAGGTGACGACAAGAAACCAAGATCCAAGTCAATGGATCCGGCCAAGAAATAGTCTGGCACATAACCCCACGTAAAAACCACAACCGGTCATTTTTACGCTTTCTTTTTACAGCCAAGATGTGACATGTTAGTTGAGCTTTAGAGGTGCTGTTAGACAACTATTTATAACCTCTGGACAGAGCCAGACTAGCCATTACCCTCTGCTTCCTGTTTTAATGCTAAGCTAAGCTAACTGGCTAATAGCTGCAGCTTCATATTAACCATACAGGTAATTAATTGTCAACAAAGTGAGTAAGCATATTTTCCGTAATATAAAAATATTCCTTGTATCTTAAAACACAACATAGAAATCTTCTCTGTTTGGTTGTGTGTAAAGACAGAAATGATCAGTATGGCTTTACTAAAACTATTACAGAAACTCTTGAATTTCTTTGGCAAATACACAGAAAATATCCTGACAGTTGCAGATGCCTGAGCTCAAATGGCATCAGTCTGAGCTGAAAAACATTCAGCATGCAATGTTTATGAAACTAAATCCTTAAGAGCCCAGAAATTTCAGCTCAGTGATAAATTTCCTTTTTGGATTGTTTCAATCTTCGAATGCACTTAGATACACATTCTGGCTGCTTTGAAGACTGAAGGTGGACATATGGCTTTCCCTTTCCTCCCTTCAATTTACTGATACATACCAGGTGTTATACTTTTCATGTCGCCTTCTCAAGATAAAGGTCTCATTCCTGGAAGAAAAGGACGAAGAAAAAAAAAAAAACATTGGTGTGCTGAAAGAGGCTGCCTTTTTTCCTAAATATATTGTGCTATCCTGTGGCAGAAATGAATTCTAATTTCTTTGTCTAAAAGTTAAAGGAGTCTGTTGCATCCCATGTGGCCCTCAGATGTTTCTGTTATTACCACGGTGCTAAGACAATTTATTATAGCAGAGTTCCCGGACACAAAGTGGAGGGAAGACGCATGAATTTTCTCCCGAGACATGCCACTAAGGCCAGTGGTGCAATGGACGAAATGAACAAAAACGACCACAAGAAAGAATTCAGTGCATAGGTTATGACCAGATAAGAGGGAAGGAATGAGAGGCTTTGTTCATTGCCTGTCAGGTTGTGCTGATGGGTGTCTCCTTTAAAAGTCAAGGGGTGGTCAATATCACACACTTCACAGAAAAATGCATGGAAAATGTGGGGTGAAGTTCTGGCTGTTTTGAATTTATCACAGTGTTACACTGGCTGTCATACCATTTTGGTACGGAGGAAAAAAGAAGTTAATTTCTCAGCTAATTTCAAGTCCCTGTAGATCAGCGGGTGTTTGACAATGAGCTGCATGATGTAATGGTCATGTCTACCACCAGATAAAGTTGCCAGGACAGGCCCTTGTCACATTAATTACACTATTAGAAATAAAAATGCTAACTAGAACCATAAAGGGTACTTCGCCTTGTCACCATAGGAGAACCCCTTTTGGTTCGTGGTAGAACCTTTTATGAAAGTTCCATTTGGAACCCTTTTAGAGGGTTCTGCCTAAAACACAACATAAAGACTTATACCCAGAGCTATCTGCAGCATGGCCTTTGAGAGATTCTGAAGGAGAACACTTCTGTGTCTAATGGCTCAATTCAGAACCATCACTGGGGGTTCTTTTCAGAATATTTCCACCTTCTAAGGGTGCCAACAAGAACTCACCCTGGGGGTTCTACCAAGAACACTTTTATATTCCAAGGGCTACATCTAGAGCCCACCTAAAGAGAGCCCACCTAAAGCGTTCTAGCAAGAACACTTTTATATTCCATGGGCTACATCTAGAGCCCACCTAAAGCGTTCTAGCAAGAACCCTTGTATATTCCAAGGGCTACATCTAGAGCCCACCTAAAGCGTTCTACCAAGAACACTTTTATATTCCATGGGTTTATCTAGAACCCACCCGACAGTTGTACCGAGAACCATTCTATATTCCAAGGTTTTTATCTAGAACCCACCCAGGGGGTTCTATCGAGAACACTTAAATATTCCAAGGGTTTTATCTAGAACCCACCTGACAGTTGTACTGAGATCTATTCTATATTCCGAGGATGGTAAAGAGACAAAAGAATTCTTCAAGGACTTAAACAATCCTTGAAAAACTTTTTTTCCCCCCTGGATGAAAAAGAGTTCTTAAAGGAACCCTTAGTCTTGCACAGAACCCTTAATGAACCTTTTTTTTTTTTCAAAAAAGGGTTGTTCAGAAGCAAATGGTTCTGGGTAGAACCTCAGCCCTTTGGGAGGAACCCTTTTGGAACCTTTATTTCTAAGAGTGTAGTGTAGGTAAGACCAAACACCAAGCCAGTATGATTCAGCCCCAGAAATCAGTAATAACAAAGGGCCCTTCCTCATCAGACTCAGATGAATCATATCGGTGGACTCCCTTGCCTCAAAGCGCAAGTCCTATTACGCTTTGCTATGTTTTACTGAACCCAAATGATCCAGTACCAGATGTGCAAATCCATACCAGCAGCTCACTAACTCTCTGTCAGCCCATATTGTGTGTGTAAATCCTCCAAAAAATGCCTCTTAAAGCTGCAGTGAGAAGAATTATAGTAACATTAATAGCCCTGCCCTATCAGGAGGGACTGTAAGAACAAACCTGGTGGATGTCAACACTCCTGTGAAGTCCGTGTCACTCTTTTTCATAATCACATTTAAAGTTTTAATCAGATTAAGCATGTACAATACAAGCTTACCCAATGTGTGGTCTCCTGCCCTAAACCCCCACCCAAATCCTATTATTACCCATTTTAATTACAGGATAATACCTGTGGGATATTGTATCATTATTGTTGCTAATATTATTAATATACAACTGATTGACACTTGCATCACATGCTTTGCCTTTGAGATGCCATTATGCTCCTGAGAAAACAAAAATGTGGACAGAAATGGCTACTGTTCATACACTAGATGTGTTTTTAAATGAGAAATAGGCGCTACCATTGAATCCTACACATTCCTCACAAGCTTTGGCAGTCAAATGTCAGCAGACAGAGTGGACAAGCTTATATTGGAAGATAACAACTGTTCCCTCTATTTCCATGTCATGTGAAAAGTGAATTAAGTTGTTTCTGATCGTGTTGCTAAATGTGGAGTGTTATTTTAAATGCATTACACTGCCACTCTAAATTTTTTCCCTGTTAAGTCTTAATAGGCTTGACTCCTGTTATTTTATCTACCGTGTTCAGAGCGCTAAATCAAACTGTTTCTAATTAGAGGGAAGTGAGTGAGCAGGGAGAGGCAGGGAGGTCTGAGGAAACCCAGCCACCGAAGGTGTGAAAGATGAGGACAGATGTTGTGTTGTCTCTGATGGTGAGGTCACTTTGATGGCTTTGACCTCATAAGCGCGAGTCAGCAGGACTCTCGCAGCCAACAGGTCATAAATATATGCCTGGGATCGGGAGGCAGACATTACCAACATAGCGCTGCATGACCTAATGATCTGGCAAGCTATAGACGGCGTAGTGTGTTGTTTTGGTGTGCCCATACTACCATTCATTCACACAGCAAAATAGATTTACTGTTTAGGGGCCCTATTACAGAAACTTCCTAACTTGCAGATCCTATCTTAACTGTTTGGTAACCATGGTAATATAGGGTTAGGACCTGTAGGAAAAATACATTACAGATGAAAAGTTCGTAAGTCAATGGCTGTGCCTGAAATACTAACATGCTATATGTGAGATTTTTAGTATGTCTGAAACTTTAATGTGAAACAAACAGTGCGTGAGGTGCATACTATTTCTGGGGAAATATTACAGTATGCAAGCACTGGACACTACAGTGGCATAAATATCCCAGAATGCAATGCAGTAGTGATGACAACAACAAAACAGCACACAGCAACGAAAGCAGCTCCGGCATAACGTCAATAATGCTTCAGTTTAAATGTAAGTAAGGTTTCACAAGGTGCATTATATTCTTAAAATTCATTGTTGGAACAGGTTACCATGGTTTTGCGTCTCCTACTGGCAAGGAGGCTCTTAGGAAGTGACAGGACACATGCTAAAAAGTGCATCTGAAAAGATTCACACTACTGTTTATTTAGACAAAGGTACTGTATATTGAACAATAGTACATATTTTGGGTATGTAATGCACAGTGTGTGATTTCAGACAGAGAATGTTTAAATGTTAAAATGTTTGAATGTTTAAAAGTTGATAAGCAATGTTAGATTGCATATTTAAGATTTCCCAACCTGAGGTATGATGGGATGAAGTAAGATAAGATACAATTCTGAAAGTTAGTTTTCTTCTGTCTTGTCTTCTGTCTAAAGTTAGGCTAGGAAGACCTAGCTTAACTTTAGACTTCAGAAGTTTCTGTAAAACAGGATGGTGTAGGTAAAGGTTAGACTAATCAAAGTGGGTTTTTCCAATTAAACCTTAGGGGAAGAATACAATACTGAATCGAAGTAAAGCTAGAGCACCTCCACTTACATGGTCATGGCAGGAAAGTGTTTTTATTACAGGGGTCATGCCAATAAGATGTCCTTGACCTAATACTTGCATGATGGCAATGGAATTACAAATGGGCAAATTGAGCACTTAAGATTCATTAAAAAAAATTAGTGTTGGTCTGACCGTGACCCCTTAGACTGTGTTTGATGAATTATGAGTCACGAAGCAAGAGGCAGTGATACACTGCCCACCGTTGGCAGGAATGCATATTTACAATATGGTCACCATTACACCACACATCCATCACCTAGCCCTGTTGGCTTTTGGGGAGGTCTGCTTAGTGTGAGCTTTGTTCTCTCTTAAGAGTAGAAAGATGTTTGGGGACTACAAGTCTGATGACGTCCACAACTGCACTCAAGCTCTTCCCTGTTGTTTTGCAAAAATGACTGTATCAGTGATCACGTCCCCAAACAGGTCAGGCAATTCCAGTTGCGAAGCCGCATGGAGGATTTATTAGAACCAGATGGGCTGTGCTCCCTTACAAGCTCGGCCGAGTCGAAAAACACTGGGCTGGCTTCTCCCAGGCCTGCTCTGGGGGAACGGAGAGCGGCTGGTCCACCCATTTCCTTTCCTTGCCCTTCCCAGGCATGTCAGAGAAGAGCCAAGCCAAAAAAATCAGACCTGCAGTGGCTTTTGGACAGGCTAGGACTCGAACAGTGTGGTAATTACGGATGGCAAGAGGGAAGGTGTGCGGTAGAGAGGAGGGGGGCTGCCAGGCGGAATCATCCTGTGCCAAAGGCTTTAAAAGAGCCACAAAGGAACTAAAAGAAAAATAAACAAACAGATTGCTAAAAAGCCATGGCACTTTTTTTTTCTCTGACATTCCCTTGACACAGACTGTCAGCGCAGAGTGACTGAGGTTCTTGATACTCTTTGATTATGAACAGTGACATAAGACCCATTAGATAAGTGGGCACGGAGCAAAGAGAATGATGAACAAGCTAAACAGTCAGCATCAATGTGATCTGTTCCACTGTCTTACATAATGTATCTATGAGACCATGGTCCTATCTTGAATGCCTTGTCTCCCTGGACATCTCCCACCCAGACTTAAAGTCCTTCAATTATTGCCAGCAGCAATTTACACTTGTCCTCACAACTCGTTTACTTCTGTCCAGCCACCTGTTTTTCATTGGCCAGACTTACTTCTGGTATCCCTCCACATCTCTTAGCTGAGGCAGCCGCTCTGCTCTCATGGCTTAAACCTGGCTGGCAGAAGTACAGTTCACAGTGTTTTTTTAAAAAAAAAAGGTCTTCTCTTGCTCTGTGCAGGAATCAAAATAAATTAGACCTATCTGTATTTTGGTGAAGTCACAGACCATGTAGTCCATGCAATACCTGTTAGCAATCATATTATGACTTTATACAAGCATAGTGTTTGTTAATAATGATGTTACCAAAACTGTGGGCTTGACACTTAGGCTGTCTCTTGAGTTTGTCTCACTTTTACAAAAAATATTAACAATGTCATTTTTTAAGACTGTCGTCCAAGACTGTGCCAAGAACTGCATTATGCCTTGTTTGCATGGGCACATTGTGTCTACAGCGTTGGCTTCATGCCCCTCCAGGAGTGTTTCAGGAGTGGATTGTGTAGCCTGCCTGATTTAGTTGACTTGCTAAGACTTAGTTGATTTGGTCATTTTCCCTTAGGTTTTGTGCTTTTAACAATTATGCTACAGAATTAAATGTTTTTTGTTTTGTTTTATGATGAGGAGTCTGAACCAGGTGTTTTATTTTGAAAATTAATTGGATTATACAGTATATGCCGTACCTGTGTCTGACTTCCTGCCTGGCTTGATGCTTCTTTCTATCTTCCAATTCCTTAAGCTGGTGTTGCAAATTTCTCCACTGTGGGACTAACAAACAATTAATTTAGCATATCTCGATCTGCTCTTGCAGCTTGACATCCATCAAAAATAGATTTACCATGTATTCCCCGCAAAGAGCTACTTCTGGGTGGCGCTGTTTCACTTCTGGTGGAATTGGAAGCATGTCACAGCCAGAACATGATGCAGCCATGCCCGGTGAAATCAAGCAGTTAAGGGCTGATCAGTTGCATCGCTACAGGCGCAGCCCTTCAAAATTGCCTTGGCAAAGTGTGTCTGGCCAAACAGCTGGTGCATCTGTGAAGCAAGGCTGCATGCGCAACCAGACAATACTCTTGATATACACTCGCTCTGAGTTTGATGTCTGCAACATGTTCCAAAAAAGCTAGGGCATGGTTTCCACTGTGATACATCATCTTTTCCTCTAACAACCATCAGTAAGCGTTTGGGAACTGAGGACACTAATTGTTGAAGTTTTGAAAGTGAAATTCTTTCTCATTCTTGCTTCATATACAACTTCTGATGCTCAACAGTCCAGGGTCTTTGTTGTTGTATATTGCACTTCACAGTGCACCACATATTTTCAATGGGTGACAGGTCTGGACTGCAGGAAGGCCAGTCTAGTATCCAAACTCTTTTACTACAACACAACCCACGCAGAATGTGTCTTGGCATTGTCTTGCTGAAATAAGCAGGTACATCATCTGGATAGCAGCATATCCTGCTTCAAAACCAACTCCAACTCCAGCAAGTCAAAAATGATTTGCACATCACTGCATTTTGTTTTAAATTTACATTTTACACAAAGTTCCCACATTTTTGGAATTGTGGTTGTAATATACACAGGATACCAGATGCAAGCATGGTGCCTTTTCAGTCTAATGAGAATTGCTTGCCAAGCACACATGCCTTGGCTTCCAGGTTTACTTCCAGGGTATGTGAATGAATGTGCACAACAGTGTTTCTCCCACTGGCCCGGCTCACAAGGTCTCACTCGACCTATTGACTTTACATTGTGATGATGTCACAGATTTTAAATCACCTTTCTCAGCTCTGAGAAAGTTTTGCAAATATGAAACCTCCATGGATCAAAAATTCATAATAAAGTAATAACTAACCTTGTTTGCAGTTCGAGGTGTCCTATCAACAAACATCTCTTTTATAATGGTTGGGCGGTGGACTAGCAACTGTGAAATTATCAATACAGAGCACATTCAGCCTTCTCAGATTGGGTTCAGCCACAAGGACTGTAAGATTTGTGTGTACAAATATTAATGCTCAGTTAGATTTAATGGAGCTGGACTCAGTTGTTCAGTCAGTTTTAATGGAGCTGGACTCAGCTATGGGACATCAAGGCTCAGTTCTCCCATGCTCCCACTGGTTCCCTTTGACATGTCTACATGAATCACAAACAATATTAGATGTTGCAGAAGATGAATCTGCAGAATGATTCATTCTCTCCGATTTTGGGTGCAAAGCATTGCCAAACTTTATTTGCTCATTAAGGGCCTTGCTTATGATCCTTCACAGGGACCAGAAACGATTCAAATATATTTCCAAACAGGTGGAGAAACTTATGAGCATGGGTGGATTTCCTGAGGAGAAGCATAAAATAGAGCAGAAAACTGGAAAAGCAGCACAACCCTATTAGAAGGATCTGGCATTTTCTCCTGTTTGTAGTAAAGCAGTGGAATAATATAACATTACACAATTTTGTTTTGGGTGGCCTTGCATATCCCCCCAAGAAAATATAAACAGCCGCTGTTCAGGGAATGCCCAAACATAATTCATTGCTTGAGGAGAGGTTTTTCCTTGCAGCTGCCATATTTTGCCATGACAAGTACATGTCTCAGAAGGATCATGTTAGAGAAACATTGGCTTGAAATACACTTGATTTACACCATGACTTTCTCCAAATGAGAGGGGCTTTTGTTGCTGGACATAGATTGAGGAAACAGGTAAGTATCAAGGCCAATCCCAGAAAAACAACATGTTTCTGAGCTACTGTTTCCTGACGTCAAGGACAGAGACATGTCCACAGTGCAGTCGTTTGTGATGGACAGTTTGAGAAAGTACGGACAGGACAGATAATAAAATGACTGGAGACCTTGGAAAAGGAAAATCAATCATTATTCAGTTCTCAGATGGTTTTGTTTGGTACCAGTTTGCCAAGATTTCCAGCGAGGCCCGTCAAGTCTATAAGGCCCAGATGAGATCAGACGTGTAGGATTTACATGCTATTTAAATACACTCTGGTGTGCTACACTGCAATGCCCAGGAACAGCCAGCAGCCTAATAGGCAGTAAAACTAAGCTATTAGGAAGGTATTTGCCTGTGATATGCCACTCAGTGGGAAGAACATCAGTCAGTTAGTGAAGGGGTCAAGTCAATAAATTATTTAAAAAGTGCCAGGGAATACAGGTTATACAAATAACAAATGTTCAGTTTGTGGTTTCATTTAAAATAAAGTATCTTATAACTAATACAGCTGAAGCTTTAAAGTATAATTCAACATTTTAGAAATAAGGTTAATGGCTTCCTCACTGGTATTTTGGGAAATATGCTTATTTGCTCGAGTGCTGAGAATTAGATGAGAACATCTTTACCACATTTATGTCTTTATGTTAAATATTAGACTAGAACCAGCACCTGGATATCTTATCTTAGCATAAAGACTTGAATCGGGGGAAACACAAAAACAACAACTCTACAACTCAGTAATTAACATGTTGTGTCTTATTTGCTCAATTTGCAGAGAAAACAGAGTGAAAGAGACAGTAGATATGTGGGATTATGTGCTAGACCATCTGCAATGACTGGAAATTATGTAGGCCTACTACTTAATCACAACTTGGCGTTTCTCCACTTCTTTTTTTTTCTTCCCTGCATCTTAAACTAATGTTCCCAGTCTTTGAGCTAAGCTATGCTAAGCTAAGTTAACCAAAGGTTGACGGAAATGGCAAAATTGAAAAAAAAGTTCTTAATATCCCTAAAAAACCTCCAGACTCACTTAAAGTTGTTGTTTTTGCCTTTTTTGAAACTTAATGCGTTTAACAGAAGACGGAAATACCTTTTCTGAATAAGTTCTGCAGAGTGAACATTTATCATTTAACCCAAAGGAGGAGGACGACGAAGAAGTAGAAGTAGAGGAAGACCTCTCACCATTTTTCGCTCATTGATCACAAAAATGACATGATGGTTTTGTTTTGCTTCAAATTTGCTTAACAATTAGATCTCCTTAGTTCTTCTACGGCCCTAATTTTGGTCCATTGAAGTGACTCAGTTTCTGTACATGTAGTTCACAAACAGAATAATAAATGAATCACCATTAGAGCAACTGATTGCTAACTAACTAATTATGGTTGATTACAGTATAAAAACACTGACAAAAGAGACACAGGTTTAATGACATTCTTCTACAGCATCTGGTGTGAATATAGTGTATGTAGGTCATGCGTATGGCTCAAAATGAGTGTGAAACCATTTTTATTTGGACGTGCTGCGCTGCCACTGCCGACATCTGCAAAAGAAACACAAATAACTCGCAACCCCCTGATGAATGCGAGAGCGTCTCCCTCTCTCCTGAAGGCTGGCGCGAGCGCTCCTGTCAAAGCAACAGCAAGCCTCTTGATGTGGTCTGTCATTTCCTCTGAGCTGGCCTCGCTACAGCACGGGGGTTCGAGGAGTGTGGGAAAAACCAGTGTGAAAGAGGAGAGAGGAAGTGTGTATTTATCTCTGTTGGTGGGGCATGATTCCCACTTTGATCTGTCTGCAGAGCAGCTCCTGGACCGCCTTGCGGGCAGCAGAAGCCATAAGGTCACTGTGTCAGCCGCAGAGGATCTAGCATGATGCTCGGACAGCACCTGTCAAACACTCGTGCAGCAGGTGCAGCCAAAATAGTGCAGCTTCTATACTTGTTGACCTTTATTACACTGTAAATGATTGACAGGTTGTCATCCCAAAACATACCCAAACATGATATTGTTGTTCGGTGCCATGACAACTTCCCTCTTCATCCAAATCAAGTATTATTTATTATTGATCACTCAAGGATTTAAACAGTCTTAATGACAAGACAGACTCTGTTCAGCACTAATGAATCGTGAAGTAGGTTTCATGGAGGAGATTTACAGTAAAGGATATGATATCATGGGGTTTGGTCTCATTCGTAGCTATCCATCTTCAATCCATCTCAAAATCTTAGTCACTGAGCAAACAATCCTTTATTTGCTCTTTTCATTCAGCCAGGAGGGGCTGATTAAATGATCCATTTTCCATTGTCTGGATAATGGTATATTTAATTGAAGCACAACTGCATGTCAGCGCCTCCCCCAGTGTATGGGATGAGATAATACACATGTCATTGTGTCTTCAATCTGTAGGCGAACCACTTAAGTCTGCATTCAAAGTGGTTTTCCAAACGGGGTCCCTCGCCAGGAAGCGTGTTTCCCAGAATTCAGTTGCATCTGATGCTTGGTAATCGTCTCCTCATGCATGTATATCTACACTCAGGATTTCCAGCTGCGGGTACACCCAGACCCTCTCCACCTCCTTCTGTGTGCATATGGAGGAAGTCGGTCAGTGAGAGTGCAAGTGGCACATGGTCGAGAATGGTGGCCTGGGAGCAGATTAGCTGCTCTTGTGTCTATCTGGTGCTGACAGTTCACACAGGCCTTTTTTTCCACTGCCCCTGGGCGTATCAACACACAGTTTCCCTTCTCAGAGGGCTCTATCTCCCGGCCCCAGGGCTAAAAATGTGAAGGCATACTGTATACAAGACATTGTTTAAAAGTGAATTGGCTGATGAAATGGGGTGACATTCTTGTTATGATTTATTTTATTTAAATTTGCATTGTAATATTGTGGAATAAAAGAGATTAAAGCAAATTCATTTAGAAACACTTACATTGAAGGAGAAATAGTTTAAAGGTGCCACAAGCAAATCTGGAGAAAGATATTTAATTGTTGAGTCTTTGAGACACTTTGGGTTGGTGGCTTGTCACCACCTTTAAAATCTTAAAATTATAAACAGAATGTCTATAACAGTTTAGATCAGAGGTCCTGGATGTTTTTCAGTCCATGGAACCCTTACCAGAGAAACATCCATGGTTAATTGGCTATGTTTGCTAAGTTAGCTGTTTGTTGAAAGACAGAAGGTTTGGTGTTTATTAACTATTCATGGCCTGACAGGAACTGCGCATTTCTTCGGTTCTTATGATGTGTGGACAACCCAACTTTCTGATGATACGCTTTAGGGAATTGATCATTTATAACAATTTCAGTGGAAAAGGCTCTGCTCTCTGGGAAGATTCTCAAAAGATCAGCTGGAGAACTTACCCCTCCTTTAATAAACATGAACATGAACAGCTGCAGCAGCAAACAGCGTTGGCATGAGCCTATCAGTGGAGTGTGCTTGTAATGAGTGTGCTGCATACCTGAATGAATATGATTGCACTTAACCAGTCAGCTGATTGCCACACAGCTGTTAATGAGACAGTTATTGCAAAGCATGATGCCAATTATTTAATGCTAGTGTGACTGCAAAACGATATGCTCCTGTTTTTATGTTGCAATATTTTAGATTTGATTGTTCAGTTTCCTCCAATTCGTCCAACTGGGAAAGTAATGTAATTACCTTCTGTGGAGAACACATAAATGGAGTCGGTCCTTGAACTGAAGTACTATAAATGGGATTAAACTTCAGAGGCAATCTCAGGTTTCCTGTGGAATTTTCTTGTAAACATACAACTTTCTGTTTACATCCAGCATTACTCACCAAAACAAGTTGTGTGTATCCTTGAGGTCTCACAGATATCTTGAGTGCATTTCCTCCCTCACAAAACATCTGAAATCTGCATTGTTTACATCCATGTTTACTCGCAAAGAGGCCTCCGCTGTCCTGTCTTTGCTGACACTTTGCTGTGTTTCTTGGCACCACCTGTACGGAACTAAAGTGGAATATTGGCGAAGTACCTTAAAAAAACATGCACATGGATGGATTATGAAGTGAAGGGCCCCTGTTCACTGATGCCTGAAAAGACCCCTCATCCCTTATAGACCCTTTGCTTTCTTTGATGTGAACTTAAAAGTTAAGATTTTTCAACTTAAAATAGCGCCTTCAAAATCATTTTGATGCTACACTGACTTATAATCAGGTGAATGGTGCCTCTGTCATCCACAGTCTGCACCCTGTACGCCTGTGCTTTCACTTTGGTATCTGGGTTGCAAGTGCATAACACATAACAACTAAGTCACACATCACCAACTATGTCACTGATTTTGGTGGAAATGGATTATGCAAAAAATGTTTTCAGGTAGCAGAAATGAAGTAGTTCCTATGAATCTGCTCACAACAAGGTGTGTGGATTATCTTGATTAGCAGGTCATGGTTTTTGGAAAGAGACACTGGATTTGAATTTTTCAAATGTATTTTTTGGTGCTTTGAGCATCACAAGCTGAGTCACATTTACATTGGAGAAAAGGCAGACATGTCTATCACCGATATCTCCAAAACTCAGTAACCTAACCCTAACTCACACCAAAAAAAATCTAGATGGATACATGCCAGGGAAAAAACATATGTACTTTTGATTTTGTTGTGAACTGTCCCTTTAAGTCCATTTACATACAGAGATTCTGTCTATGGGCTCCCTGTCCTCTTGGGCTCCTGAACCTGTGTCCAGTAAGCCAACTCTGCCATCCTTTTCTCATTTCAAACAACTGTCGGCACAAACAAACAAAATTGTGTAATTTAGAAACAAATTACACATATCAGATATAGAAAACTCATGTGTCATCATGTGTCATCAAGACAATGAAATGTATATTTATTGAGTCATCTTTGGCAAAGCTGGCTGACATGTGTTTACTGTGGTTATTCAAGGTCAAAAACACGACAGTAAGCATCCGGTTTTTATATCTGAGTGTCTCCCAACAAGCACACTCCATGTCTTCACCTCTGACTGACTTCTCAGTTTTTACTCCAGCCACCCATTAGAGCACCCATCTGCTTCATTATCTTTATTAATGATGTTCCTTCCCTCTCTGTCACATCAGAGGTTTCCACTTATGGCTCTGGTGATACCGCTGGTCATTAGGACAGCTCAAAGTGTGGGATCCCATCTGGAGTGTCTCACACAAGAAGACTGTCAGGCCACAGAGGCTGCCGAGGCTCCAGCAAACTTTCAACAGTTTGTCTCGACCAGGTCCCCGTGTTGTGGAATATGGGGCTTAGAGAGACAGAAAGTCTGTGGGTTGTAATTCTCCATACGGAGGGCTCAGTGAGTGCACAGGAAAAAGTGGTCATATTATTTGGAAAAGCCTTGAAGGGGAAAATTAATGAATATTCAGAGTGGATGCAGGGGACAGAGACAGGCGTAGAGAATTCATTTTGATGGAATGAGCTTCTCATCTCGGCAGAGAAAGAATTCCCAAAGCATGATAAAATTGTACATGTCCTTCCAGCTTTTAATCATCTGGACATATCAAATTGCAAATCTCTTTTAAAAAAAAGACAAAAAATGCAGTTGTTACTGATTAGCATAAATAAATGAGAAGTAAATGTTAGTATTAGAAGCCTTGACAGTGATGGAGGGCTGCGAAATTTCCATTTGCAGTCACGCACAGTAATGTCATCACTTAAAGGGAATTTTACCTCCCTGTAGATTAACAATCCCAGAAAGCTTTGCAGAGCAGGTTCAGGCACCTGACGTCACGTGCTGGGGTGGGAGTAGGGTCTTTAATATAGAATGGCAAGGGTGTGGTGCTCTGAGCTCGGAGACCATTAAACTGTCACCACTCTATTTCTGTGGTGGGACTACAGAGGGTTTTCTCTCGTCCCCTGCAGCACTGGTAATGATGAGATTTGAGGTTAGTCAGCCACTTTGCCGTGTATGTAATCAAGAGTCAAGATTGCATTTGCAGCTACTGTTGAGCTGCAGCGAGTATGTGCATGTAGAGGTGTTGTGGGCACATGTTGTTCATATGTGTTCTTCATATGTGTGCATGTGTTTGTGCTACATGAAGTTAAAGAGGGCAAGGGCATGGCACATACAGCAGAGGTGGAAAGTAGCAAAGTACAAATACTTTGTTACTGTACTTAAAGCTGTAATATGTAACAATGATTGTGTAATAAATGTAATAAATGATTGGTAATGATGCATTTCCTGCTAGCCTTTGTTAGCACAGGATACATCGGATAAGTCAGAGGATGATTAAAGAAGTTGACGAATGTGACTAAATGTAATGTGAATAAAACTTTACTTTTACTTTGTCCATGAACAAGTATTCTGCCTGAATCATATCAGCTAGATTTTCATCAGCTATGGTGGTTGTTTTAAGTTCCCATGAAGTCAACATTGAGGTTTAAGTGTTTTTTTATCACATATGTTTTGTGCTACATTATCTATATGCCAGTATCTGACCCAGCAATGACAATAAAAAAGTTGTTTTGTACAGTATTCTCAGTTATATTTAATGGTATTTCAGAGTTGTTGTTTTTTTTTTTCTGGAAAATGATTTGAAACTATTGACAACTCATCCTGCATTTGGGCGTACTCTAGATTTCCAATAAAACGCTTTGTTGCTTCTGACACAGCAGAGCATGTAACAAGAATACATCCATTAATCGGAGCAGACTTGAGTGTTTCTGGGGGCCTCACTGTACAAAAACACAACTTTATGTCTTTATTCACTGATTTGGCTGAAAGTGGATCCTGTTTTATGGGAAAAATATTTTCTGTTTTCCCTTCTGATGTCCTCCATCTGCTCAGCTTCAACTCTATGATTCAATTAGAGTTTCCGGATGGCCAGATTGCATTAACTTACTTGTTGCTAAAGTAGTTAGTCATAACTGTTAGCAGGTTAGCTGCCATTAACGGGAAACAGAGCCAGTCTCAGCAGCCTTCCAGTGAAAACAGCCTATTGCCAGGAAGAACACAGCCTCTGAGGCTGACAGGGAATACAGTACAGAGGTCGTTTATGGAGTTCCCTGATGGAAAGATAGCCGTACTTGTTGCTAAAGTAACTTAGCTAACTGTTGAAACTGCTGTTAGCTTGGTTAGCTGTGACTCAGCCCTGGGATGGTGGGAGCCAAACCCAGCTAGAAAACTCTGGTGCAGTAGCCTATTCCCTGTCGTCAAACTGGCCTCCGCTGGTCTCTGAGGCTGTTTTGTTTCTGGTCTGGCTGTGTTCGCTGGAAGCTCTCGGTCTGGGAAGAGTCAGCTAACGTTAATATGACATCCATGGACCCCTTCAGCTGCATGATGGTGGGGTGGGGGATAAGCAGCCATTTCATGGGAACTTTAAAGGTGAAAAAAGCAGCTTCCATGATCCTACACCACTTTACAAGATCATTGTTGTTGTTTAAAGAGACAAAGATCCCTAGTGGCAAAATTTACGTATCGTGCATTTATGTACAGTTTTCAGGTAGGTTGAATATTTTTTCCCCGACAACTCTTTACTTTTACTCCTTACGTTTTCAACATTTCAACATTGTCAACAACAGGCTCGTTACTTAAGTTTTAATGCATTTGAGGGGAATTGTTGATCATTGAATATTTTTATTTGTACAAGTACATGAAACAGGAAAGGAGAAAATTAACCAAAGTTCTTTAAGGGGTGGGACTTAGGAAGGGCCAATTCCTTGGTGTATCCATCAGTGCATACAACAGATGTAACAAGACAAAAACGACTTAACAAAAGAGACCACAGAGAAAAGGTAAGGTTCAGTTAGCTTTGCACAGAAACAACTGGCAGAAATGTCCTTCAGAGGGCAAATTTATACTTTTATACTTTTACTTGAGTAAAAACACTGAATCAGTACTTCTACTTTTTTACACATCGGTACTTCTGCTGTATGTACTTTTGCCCCCTCTGACATGCAGTCACGTGAAAGACTGGCAAAGTTAACCAGACCAAACTTTTCAACTGACTGATGCAACTCTTTAATAAAGCAGAATTATAGTCTTTCTCAAAGAACAATTAAAACAGATTGAACATAATTGCCAGGTATGTCTCCGCCATAACACAGGCAGTGCTGATCGGTTACTATAGCAGCAAATGTTTTTGTGTTAATCACTGTCAACTTACAGTTTACAGCTTACACAAATCAAGGGTTTCACTGCAAAGTGCAGTTTTGCTCTTATTACCATCTTATTTTAAGACCAGGGTGTTGTTGACTAACCTTTAATTTTGTCACATGGAAGGAAATATCAGTTTAATTATGAAAGTGAAACATTATCCATGTCATGCTTTTATGAGACAAACCTCTGAGGAGGGTAAAGATCAAAAATAATTGAGTCAACTATGAAAAAATGATGTAGCTGTTACTACTGGGAATGTATCACCCCTCAGGCAGCGCAGTCTGAGTACAGGATGACTGTCTTAATCATTCTTCATTTACAGGAAGTCAATTTGGATGCTGAACTTATAAAACAGACCTGACCTTAAACACATGGCCTTTACCCTGTTTGCCTGTTTGGCTCCGTTGCAGGCGTGCTACAGCATAGTAACAGAACACGAAGATGCAGTAGCACCACCTTGTGTTGTGGCACAGTCAAAGGTTAAAAGGTGAACAAAAATACCCCTTTATTTAAATCCTTTTTTTTTATGTCAACAGGGAAACTTGATTTGTCTCCTGGCGTGAGTAGACAAATTCTTGTTTTCTTGTTTTCTTGTGTGATTGTGAATGTACTGTAATTGTACATGGTATAAGTGTTTGTCCTCTACTTTGAAGTCAAAACTGCTCCACCATAGGAAAATCTGCTCAAAGATTGTAGGTCAATCCCTAGAGAAGCCATATGAATCAGATATTAAAGGAACAGTTCAGATTATTTTATGTGGGGCTGTATGAGGCACTTATCAATAGTCAGTATATTAGCTACAGTTAGGAGAAGAAGAGAGGGGCACCATCAGACAGCCTTTTCTAACAGGAAACTGCCCCAAAAAAAAAGCCAAATATCGCTCTGTCCAAACCAAACCAAACTCCATAGGAAAAATCAGCAACTTTACTTTGCGGAACACTGGAGTTGCTGGTCCACTGCTGCCTCGATCTGTTAGTTTGTTTGTGTTATTATGTATCTTTGGTGTTTTAAAAAAGCATTGTTTGTATTCACCAGTCACATAATAACACAAGCAAACTAACAGATCGAGGCAGTGTTTGACAAGCAACTCCTGTGTTCTGCAGAGTAAAATAACTGATTATACCTGTGGAGTCTGGTTGCTTTGGAGACAATGATATGTGGCTTATATAACAGCAGTTTCCTGTCAGAAAAGTACCCCATAACACCCCATGTCAAATAATGCAAATGATCCTTTTAAGGCTGACCAACAACACTGTTTTTAACCTCAACCATCTCTTGACCAGTGAATATAGATTGGTACCATCAAACACGAGATACAGGGTTCCAAGATTTAATAAGGTTAGACAGAAAAACTCTTTTGTACACCTTCTTAAAATTATGGATTTTAATGCCAGATCACATGTAGGGCCTTCAGTATCGTCTTCTGTGACTCTAATGTTACCAGAGATGTATCATGCAATCTCATGATCACTTATAAATATCTTTTAGTATAAGGCAACTTTTGCTCTTGAGAATTTCTCACACAGCCGATGACGAAGCTGGGCGGTATGAGGGCATCCCCTTGGCCTTTATGTCTTACGCACAGAGAAGAGTAGAATGGCTTGTGTTGGCTATTCCTCTAGCCAAACGCAGCCAGACACTGAGTTGTTCTGGCATAATTAGAACCTGCTGCAGATGTCTGAAGTATTACCTCACTGCAAAGAACACGGCTTCCCCAGCTAACAGCCCCAGCTGGCTGGATCTGGATTCTGTTCCACTACTGATCAATGGGGAGCTCCCTGCACTTACAGCCACCACTGGTGCTGTATATTGACCGAATCAAATGGGAGGAGGGGGCGCCGGGGGTAAGATTTGCTCTTCCATCAAGCTTGTTGCTGAGTGGGAGCCAGTTTTTTCGAGCATGAAGCTGGCTGCCATGCATCTATAAGGGCCTCACACTGATGCACAGGATTCAAGCAGAAGAAACTGTGTCCTCGACACAGATTTATTCTTTATTCTATGGAAGCCCATTTATGCCAATGTGATGGTGAAAAAAAGATCTTGTAAGTCATTATGATGAGAAACATTGTCAATGTAATAAGTTATTTCTCTCAAAACATTGAGAAACTTTATGAAAATAATGGCTTATCTCCAAAGCTTAATTTAGTATCTCAAAAAACTTTCTCAAAATAAATAAATAATACATTTAATATCACAAAATATTTACCTAATATCTCAAAATAATGAGTTAGTATCTCAAAATAATTACATATATCTTGAAATAATGAGATAATATCTTAAAATAATTTAGAATTTTTCACAAAATGAGAAACTTTCTCAAAATAATGACTTGCTTATCACAAAATAATTAGAAACTTTTTTTAATGACTTAATATCTCAAAATAATGACTTAGTATCTTGAATGAGTTAGTTTCACAAAATAATGACTTGTTTATTTCAAAATAATTAGAAACTTTCTCAAAGTAATGAGAAACATCAAACTGAGAAACTTTCTCAAAATAATGAAACAGTATCTCAAAATAATCAGTTAGAATCTCAAAATAATAAGAAATCTCAAAACAACTTTCTTAAAATGACTCAAAATAATGAAAATAATGAGAATCAAAAATAATGACTTAGTATCAAAGTCATTATTTTGAGATGGTAACTCTGTATTTAAAGGATCTTCTTTTTTTCGTCCCACTGACAGAAATGAGCTTCCATATTATTCACTGCTTTTGTGAGTAATGTTTCTATATTATCCTAGTGTTTAAAATGTGCTCATATAGACACCAGGGGAGCCAGTAAAGTGACTGCACGCTCCACAGTTTGACAAAATGAAAACTGTATTTTTCCATTGCCATTCAGTCCGCACTCAGAATTCATTAAGAAAGGAGTTATTACAGCACTTATATCATATAAGGCCTTGTGCTGTCACTGCACAGGCATTATAATGTCTGTGTGCACTTCCCCAGTGGCAAAGTATAAGCAGAGTCTCAAAGTATAAGCATGTGAGGGACAGGCTGGGGATCAAGGTTGTCTCCAAGGTCTCCTAACTGCCTGAATCTAAACTTAAGGTCATTCCTCTGCTGCTCGACCAATTACCCATGCACGCAGCTCTGCGGAGTCTCAGCCAGACGCTTTGGCTGAATTGTTCCAGGACATCCTCCTGTGGGTTTACATTGGAAGTATGGGCTGCCATCGACTGACAGTTTTTCATCAACTAACCGGTACACAGAGGATGCAGGCGATTGATTTTTGTGCATGCAAGTTGCAGAGAGTGGCTGGTAAACAAACATTTGCATCGTGGTGATAATTATTTCTTCACTTCTTGTCTTTTCTGTCCTTTTATAATCACTAAAGGGGCATTCAGTGACACATCACTGCTCCTTTGTCTAAAACATATTTTAATAATTTTCATATCTCAAAGGAAATGTGTAATTACTCCCTGATATTTTCTCAGGGATGTGAATGCTTTTAGTGTCCGAGACATAGTGTCATTGACATCAGGCACATATTTGTAGACGCTCTTTGGTGGGGTGAGTCATGTCATGACTCGTCTGTATGTGTGTTCCATAACCCCTGGTCCCTGCAGAGAATCTCATTACAAGGAAAATTGTGGTAATTGTTTTTTTGTGATGGGAGGAGGAATCTAGATATGTCAAAGCACAGACGAACACCGTGCTGGAAAGTTTGCGGAGTGGAAGTATTATTAATGACTAGACATAATGAAAAAGACTGCTGTGACTACTGCCCTGATACAAAATCCTGAAAACATCTCAAACATATGATAATCAATATTTCTGTATTCACAGGAGATCAATTGCCTCTGTGGTGAGAAAGGGGTTGCACAGAGAGACAAACCCATGCAGATTACTCAACTCTGCACAGTCTTTTAGGATCTTTCAGTTTATTGTTTTAGTGTCTTTTAACTTACTGTTTTGGTCACATAGTCCATAAATGCACTGTCTTGTCTCACTCTCACGATTTCATCAGCAAAAAAGGCTTTTAAAAAAAAGCGCTCTACACAGTGCTATGCCCTTTATCTGACAGCCTATTTTTCCGAAGCCCCAAGAAAAATGTATGTAACTTAGAGACAGAATAAGTAGGATTTGTCCAACGTGTTTGTAAATGCAACAGAAAGATAGTTTAGTGTTGACTCTCATTTCCTGGACATCAAATACCAATGTTTAGGTTGGTAAAGCATCCCGAGCACAGCAAAATAATGAGAAAATAAGAATATACAGGCAGATGGCATGGGTCTCTGTAGATACAGCCACCACTGCACACCTCTAGTGGATCGTAAGTGACGACTGAAGAGTATTATGTTTCTGAGTCTATACATTGTGTTTTTTTTGGAAAATGTTGAATATTATGCCTTCAAGTAATTTTGCATAATGTACTTATTTAAAGTGATACTCCACCCTATGAGAATAAGCCATTCAGTATGTACTCACCACTATGTCGATGTGATGATAAGTGAAGGTCTTCAGTTCACCAAACAATCCTGGAGTTTTAGGAGAAACAGGGTAGCAGCCTCATCCAGTACAATGGCAATGAATGGTGACCACGGATAAAACGTTAAAAATAGCACACAAAACAAACACAAAATGTCTCCATCCTGCTTGTGTGGTGTAATCCAAGTGTCTACAAGCTGCGACATTAAAAATTAACCGCAAAAGACGCCATTTACGCCATGTTTTTAGCTGAAATGTCAGCTGTAGCTTGTAGCCGGTAAGATGTAAACATGGCGTCGATCTCGCGAGACTTCGGCATGTGCGGCCATTAGGATATATACGAAGTCTCGCGAGATCGACGCCATGTTTACATCTTACCGGCTACAAGCTACAGCTGACATTTCAGCTAAAAACATGGCGTAAATTCCGTTTTTTGCGGTTACTTTTTAATGTCATGGCTCACAGACACTTGAATTACACCACACAAGCAGGATGGAGACATTTTGTGTGCTATTTTTAACGTTTTATCCGTGGTCACCATTCACTGCCATTGTACTGGATGAGGCTGCTACCCTGTTTCTCCTAAAACTCCAGGATTGTTTTGTGAACTGAAGACCTTCACTTATCACATCGACATAGTGGTGAGTACATACAAAATGGCTTATTCTCACAGGGTAGAGTATCACTTTAACCCAAAACATGATCTTTTCTTAAACCAAACTGTGACAGTTTTGTGTTAACTATGCATTTATTATTGTTACCATGAAGGTCACATGATGTTTGCATGTGAAAATACACTAAGATTTTAACGGCAGAAAAACTCCTATTGACTATTGGGGTTTTCAGAATAATGGGCTGTTGGAACAATTGGCAGTCCCCTTGTGTACTACCTGCTGAAGAGCCAGATATTTCCCCCAGGACTTGGTGGAGACCATAACAGAGCTAAAAGGAGACTGAATATTAGACTTACATTTGTCAATCAGAATCAGAATCAGAATCAAGGGGACAGAGATGTGAGTTCAAATGAATGCTAATGTTGTTCTGTGTCTGCTGGATGTGTAAATAGACAACCGTTTGCGAACATGTTTGCTATATCAACGTGAGGTGAAAGTGTGTATTTTATGGATTTTTCTTTGTTTGAACATTGTTGACAATATTTGGGATAATGTAGGGACGCAGCTCAACGAGATATAGGTCTTCATTTTGGTATATTGACATGAATTCTGAATAATGACTTTTTAAATAGATTTTTGGTTATTTTAATTGACTAGCTGTTTTTTCTGCACAAGTTTTTTTTTCACCTTTTAAGGAATACCTGGCTGTTTCAAAAAAGCTTTCAATGAAATTACAAAATGACAATTATCTTTTACAAAAATAAGTAAAGTAACCACAAATACTATATGTACGGTAGGAAAGTGTATGTGTGAGGCCAAATTCAGTGCAGCACATAAAAAGTTAATTTCAGCCTCTTTTCATTTTAAAAATGTACACGCTCTGCTCCCATTGAAAGCCCCCAGACAGAGTGTGTCCGTTTTGATTTATGGAGAGGAAATAGTTGAGTTCTCTTTGCGGGTGGGCCTGTAAAACCCATGTCCCCCCTCTCTCTGGTGTGGCGGCCTTGTGTAAGCTGCAGCGTAAGCCCAAATCACAAGAGGTCATCATCTCCAATCGTCAGTTGCAAGTCTTAAATTACGGCTTGGTCACTGTAGAGAAATATTCACAGATGTAGCTTCAGTTTCAGGGGTGAAGCAGAGAGAAGACACTTGATCACCTAAAACACTCTACTGAGGCAGGCAGGGCTGTCCTTTGTGGTCCTTAAGAGCACCGAATGGAGCGAATCCCTCGATCATTGAGAAGGAAGGAGAAACTGGCTTTGATTCAAGCAAGAAAATCCATTGGAGGACTGAGTCTGATGCATTGCAGTGACTTTAAATGATGTGCAGGACAATGAGCACAGAGTATCCACTTGTTATGAGGGAGTAATGTGTGAACTGACATATGAGGGTAATAATAAAACCAGACATGGTGTCATAGTTGAACACTCATTTACTGCTTCTCTGGTTCTCAGTACCTTTTCAATGGACTGTAAAAATGCAGGATGTGTCCCATGAATTCACAATATCGTTGGTGGTTATTACCTCCCAGAAGACCTCAAGGAGAACGTATCAAGAGCAGGTGTGCACATATAAAAACCATAACAAAATCACGGCATATGACTTTGCAAAATGAAGAGATTAAATAACTTTATTCGACACCTGGAGATTTTTTCAATAATACAGCGCAGTGGGCATATGAAACTAAAACAATCATCCAAGGAGGTTAATAGGGGTCTATAGCCATGAAGGGAAATATTATCGTAGAGCAGTCCAAAACAGTTCAGATATCGTGCAACAGAGTAAGTCCTCTTCTTGAGGATGGTCAGGTCCAATTTGCCGCTTACGCAAAGCCGTGACGTCTGTGTTGGCCCACTCGGCGGACAGACATGATCTTATTGCGATTAGGTGGTTGGCTTTTGTATCACCTCAGTGTGATGTTCTCATGTCGTCATCGAGTGACGTGTTTCTGTGCTCCAAGGATTGTACAGACCCTGATGGCCCTCGCTGCTTCAGAACTCTGCAACTCATCGAACAAACACAAATTTTACTTTTCATCCTCTCTCAGAGGTCCATCATGTCTCTCGGGAAAACAAATTGTGAGCAGCAAACTAATAAATTTCTAACTCTAATACATTGTGAAATGTTAGACCATTATAAATCAAGTTAAGGGACTTGACAACAATGGGTGTGAGCAAGTGTGACCCACCAAAACTCTGGTGTTTCACATTATATCTCATGTAATATGATGTGAACAAACTGGACCTTGAAAGAGATTTTGTTTTTTTTTGTTTTGTGTGTGTGTGTGTGTGTGTGTGTGTGTGTGTGTTTTTCCATTGGACTTTTTTTGCATCGATATGATAATCTTATGTCTGATCTTCTGCTTAAAAGAAATACAAATAAGAGTAATGAAATGGTGAATAAAATAACAAAATGGCCTTATTTGCATTCTAATACAAGTCATGCTCTTTTACTATTGTTTTGTTAATACAAAATATTTTGTATAGAGCTGTGTGCAACTAAATTATTTTAACTTAGTTTATATTTCAACAGATGATATAGTACAAATACCCATAGATGCTGCAGGAGGACAAAACATTTTGCATTTTGCCCAGTCGTTTTTCTTTAAGCAGCTGAAGATTGAACTCATCACTAAAGCGCACAGCCCTGATCAGACAAAGTTTTTGCAATGAGATGTGTCAAATTAGGCTAATTAAAGAAAGGTCATGTGTGAAGTCAAGTCATGTGGACTGACTGAGTAATATTCTCAACATGAAGAAACTGTTCATTAAGTCCGTCTTCCACTTGATCGTTTGGTCAGTTATAGTTTTCTAATGTGTGCAAACTTGCCACCACAGGAACAGTGATCAACTAATGAGCAACAATTTAAACATGCATCTGCATGCATGTGCACATCAGAGGTGCAGTCTGGTAATTATACAAATTGCACTACACCAATGACAATTACTGATAGAAAAAATATTTCGGCAAGACTTTCTATGGTGCCAATGTCTGTATTGTTATATAAACATACTTGTAATGTGTTATAACTTTCTTATAGCACTGTATCATTATAGTTGTAAGCACAATTCATTATGCTTCATAACAATAACACATTATGAAGCATTTGATTATGATTATAAGGTCAAGTATTGTAATACTTAATAATTGCTGGTTACTCACTGATATGTGTTTATTATTTTTGCAAGGATCAGAGTGCATTATAATTCTTATAGCTGCAACAGTATTGTGATACTTGACCTTATAAGTCATTATAAAATGCTTTATACTGTATTATGATTACTGTTAAAAAGCATAATGAATACTTCTGAGTCCTTATAACTATAATTATACAGTCCTGTTAGCAGATTAAAATGCTTATAATGTTTATAACACACTGAATAAAGATCAGGATTTGGTCCACTCACAAGTTGCTAAATTTAATTTTCTTTTTTAAATTCCTGTCCAAATTGAGTTTTCTAGGCTGACTATATATTAGATGGTTTATGTAACAGGTCGTGCACAGCCACATTTGTTGCGTGGTCAAAATGAATGTGGGTTGTACAAAGAACCTGACTGCATATTGAATGTCACTGACATAATCTAAATTCACACCCAAATGTAAACTTTAAGCAGATGTTTATCATCAGTTTAAAAAATTCCTTTTAGGTATTCATGCTGCAGTAAATCCTGGACATTGTGTTTTCTGACTGTTCTCTGCGATAAAGTAACTGCATTGCAAAAGAAATATGATCATATCAGTATGGTCATAACTCACTTAGCAGCCAGTGTAACACGTGAACTACATGTCAGCAAACTGTTTTATTAAAAGGGAAACGCTCATCAGATGTGTTCCTGTTTGCAGATGTAAGCAATATTTAATGATTTTCCCCTCTAATTTGGACATTAAAGCTCACCACTAATGACAGAACACCACAGTAACTTATAGATCTCCCTCTATTCTAGAAAACCACAGAGGAGGAGAGGAGGGCGGAGAGTGACGCACTTTGTCATATATATAGACACGGTAAGTCCACCTCTGTCTCTCAGCAGAATGGAAGGAATGTCTTGATAGATCCACCCCACATATACACACACATTCAGAAAAATATAGTGTCAACATAAGAACCTGTTCATTAAAAGTGCATTTTATTAAAGTCACTGTAGAGTTATTACAGGGAGATTTTTTTTGAAGTGGGCTTGTGGACAGGACCTACACAAATCAATATCAGTTTAAGTGACCACTATATTTATATACATACCACTCTACCTTGCTGTCCTACAGCTTTTTGTGACGGGACGCTGCTGTTACATAAGCCAAATGTGGCTGTGAGTAATGAGTAATTTTACCTGGCAGAACACAGGAGTTTCTCATCTACCAATCAGTTAGATTTGTGGTGTTCTTGTCTGACTTCTGTGAATCTAAACTAACTCTTTAAGACATTGAAGTCACACAATAACAAACAAACTAACTGATGGATTTGGAGAGATACTATATCATATTTGGTAAATGTAAATGGTGTACACACTGTATATAGCTTGTGTATGTAATTTTTCTATTCTATCCTCTATATTCTTTCTACTTCATAGCTTATTCTACTTTTATTTTTTTGTTTTTAATTGTATTTCTATTAATCACAGATCTTTTCTACCCGTACTTTTGATCCTTGAGCTGTTGTAACAAGTTAATTTCCCCAGTGTGGGATCAATAAACTTTATCTAATCTTATGCATGAGGTACTTATTAATTTTTACATTTTCCCTGGTGGCAAGTATTAGATGGCATGAGCATAATTATAAAAAAAAAAAAAATAGCAGCCAGCAGACACTAAAATATTACCACAGTATCCAGCAGCCTCACCACATTGCCAACCAATAAACGCATAAAAAGAGCCAAGACATCGACTCAATAGCTGCACAAGCAGAAAATACTTTGGTAAAGTGAAGCAGTGATTCTCATCATTTTAGCAGAGTGTTGGCCAGAATTGTCATGATCCAAAGCTGTAACAGCACAGACAGGAAACTCTGGCTTCAAGCTCGAGGTGGACTGACAGCTAATATGAAAAATTTTAGACGAAGAGTCTCCAAATGCTGGCAGCAGCAGCTGACAAGATGATTTTCTCCACAAAGCCAACCTTAAGCAACATGATTGGATTAGCAGACAGCAGCAAATAGATGGTCTTATTGTTAAGGGTGTGTTGGACATAAATTGCAATGAGTAGAGTATATCATGTGAGTTAAGCAGAACAAATCGCACACAGACTTCACTGCATTACTGCTATGACATAATACATGATGTGTCAAAATGTGTGCTGCAGAAAATGATTTAACACTGACAGGGGACAGCCTAATCAAAGCACAGTATACGGCATCACTATTAACTATCACACCAATATGATATTTTACATCTAGTAAGACCTGAAGTGTCTGGAACCAAAGCATATGTGCCCAGTTGCATAATAAATATTTCCCTAAGCCGAGAGGTTTACTTAAGAGTGTTGCATAAAGCCTCTTAGGTTGTCCGCTTGCCTAAGTGTTTGACTCAGACTTTCACAACAGTTACTGTCATAATACTGCACATGTGCACTTCAGTTACCATGGTTACACTTCACTCACATCAGTCTTTAATGTTACTAGACTATTGCTGCATCCAAAATCACATACAACATGGCCAGTGTGTACTATCGTTCAACATACTTTGGTGTAAATAAACAGTGGTATGTATCTGTATCTGGTATGTATCTGTATCTGTATGTATGTATTTGGATGTACTGTTCAGGCCCTCATGTCAGTTCCTGAGAGCATCCTTGCTGGTTGGAGATGCATAACCACGGTAACCTGAGCCAAGGATTAACTAATTTTAAAAAAGCAAAGTGAAATCTTTCTTAAATTTAAATCAAAGCATTATTGACATCACACCAAGCTGCCTTGGTTGCTGTCTGCCTTTGTCTGTTAGGTTGATGTTGTTGTTGTTGTTGTCACTACTGCATTGCAGTGGGATATTATTGTCCAGTGCTTGCCGCAACATTCACCAGAAATATGCACCTTGCATGCTACTGGTTTCATACAAAGGTTTTGGACTAAAAAGTCTCACATACTGTTTTAATGTACTAAATAGCATGTTAGTATGGAATTTCAGACGCAGACAGCATTATTGGCAGTTGTTAGCTAGTGTAGCTAACATACTTAGCCTGGGTTACTTAGCAAACATCAACAAGTGCTGCCAAAACTGTTTTAATAAAAAGATATTGCTAAGGTCAATATATTAGACAGTTATGTTAACCTTTGGATAGCTAGCTACAAAGTTGCTAGTGCTAAAGTCAGATCTATACTCTCTAACAAGTTGCACATTGTTCATAGTGTTCAGTGACTTTAATCTGTCCTGAAAAAAATTGTCTTGGTCTCTCATCCTCCTCTTCAATCACCATAAATTCAGCCAGTGTGTTATGTTCCACAAATTATCTCACTTTTAAGGCAATGTTATGGGTCAGAGGAAATAGTCGCTAAGGACTTTCTTGCAAAACATGAGGGAATACTTAAAGTCCTCATAAAAGGGAGCTTTTCTTCTGAACACATTATACATGTTAGGACACATTTGCTTACCTTGGTTGAGAGGCAGCTCTCAGTCTGAATCAGCCCAGCAGTTCCCTTCAGCTCGCTTCAGTTCCAATAACCCGACACAGAAGAAAACAAAAAACAACAACATCCTGTCACCGTCCTCAGGCTCTGGTGGCTCAGACATGCCTGGACATGTCCAATAAAGCTGCCAGACTGTTTCAGGTCATTGTCAGTTTGCATTGGAGTTTGACACTGAGACAGTGGAGCAGACACACTCCCAGCATTTCAGAGCAGAGAAAATTTTAACTTTTCAATCATTCAGACTTGGATGGGTGGTTAATAACACGTTTCTGTGGTGTGACGAACTCAGAACAGACATTTGTTGTTGCTTTACAGAATCTTAAAATAGCTAAGGGCAACCAAATAGAGGTTAAAGGGTAATCATCATGGAGATTTCAAGCAAATTGTTTTTCTCAATCTCAAGGCATCCTACATGGAAATTTCCTCAGTTTAAGCAGTTTTATTACCAAGTTAAACGGTTTGTAAATGGTCATGATGTATGACAGATCATACTGCACTATGAAGTCAAAGCTCGGAAAGCTGATAACCCATCGTGTAACTGTATTGTTCCAGACAATCTCACACATCAGATCCAGTCTGGAATTGTTTTTGGGATAAAGTCTGGCTCCTTCTCACAAGAGGAGAACGCAAATATTCAATGTTCCTGATTCTCAAAACATTGGTCTACCACAGGTGCAAGTTTTCCATACCAATTAGCAAGTGCTCCACCCACAAATTTTCCATCAAAATAAACTGGGAACACATAAAATGCACATTAAAATGGGAGTGATTGTCTTTGATATTCAATGCTTTAATTGAAACCAGGCAGCAGAATTATAGACCTCTGTTTTGACGGCTCCATGGTTTCCATCAGTAAAAAGGGGATTCCTGAGTGATATCCTGAGGAACACTAGATTTCCTTTTAGAGGAAAACCAAACAGGGTAACACGTCATTGTTTTGCATCGGCTTCACGGTCAATTGGCATTACAATTTTTTCTGTACCTGTAATGGACACTGGGTCAAAGGTTCACACTCCTTCTGTCTGCCACTCACACATAAGTTCAGTAACCACCTCACATATGGCAGGGCTGGGTAAACATCTGGTAATCTTTGTTTCAGCTTCTCAATAGCTCACCAGGCTATGGTCTCTCTGTGTGTACTCAATCTTCTCCAATTACATAGTTGCTGGCGGCTCCCTTGAGGTTACGTGGACAACCATTTGGGATTGCGGAAGGAGTTTCCGCAAAATAGGTGTTGTCCAAAAATTCCTTGCAGTTATGGAAATAAACCCACAAAAAGAGAAAGTGATATAGAGACGGAGAAAAGTAGAGAGAATGAGCAAATGGACATGCCTTTGGGTACATTTAACCAGGCATTTCAGTCTTTTGTTGTTAACGTTTCATCTTTGAAATCTGTGATGAAGTGGAAGAATTTAAGAGGCAAAATCTTTCAACAGACAGTCAAGTACAAACAGACAAATTCTTTTAAGGCTCATTTGTTTTTAATTGAGCTAAAGAGGAGTGGATATGTATGAGCACTACAGAAGTTTCACTTTATTTCTAAATCAGACCCATTCTCAGGCCAAAGATGGTTACAATTATTCTTTCCGTTTGTGGTCATATTGACTTCAAAAGTCGCAGCCCATGGTATTAGGCTGGCGGCTTCCTTTTGGAAGTTCTTCAAAGAGCATGTCACAATAATTCCAACCTGAACTTGACAGCCCACACCCTCATCATCACAGGCCCGATCTTAATGTCCTGGCGTGGCTTTTCTTCATCAGACATGTTCGTTGCCTTGTGTTGATGAAGATATAACCAGGCTATGGGAGTAACTGATTACATGTAACAGGATTACGCAATTAGGATACAAAAACAGGGTAACTGTATTACAGTTACAAAAAAAACCAAACATAATAGATAACTGATACATTTAGTACAAATGGGGACTATTAGCAGGATTAAAAATATAACACTTAATTACAACACTTAACAAATCTCACAAAACCACTCGCATCTCAACGGAAATCATAGCTAATCTAGAATTTGGTAATTTATTATCATGACCTCTAGTAAATAAGTACTTTCACTGGGTGGAAACAACCTCCAGAACCGGAATAAATTGGTGGCAGTTTATTTTAAGTGTGAATAGCATGGTTAACAAGGTCCATTTAAATAAGAGAAAGAAATATCTATAAATGATTAAAAACCCACAACAAACATTAAACTTACTTACATTACTTTAATATTGTGGTATTTGGATGAGTAACTGAGTACATTTTTCAACTGAAAATTATTAAATGTATCAGAATACATTTTTAAAGTAACCTTTCCAACCCTGGATAGATCAAGTTCTGTCCATTCATTAATTCATTTGCATTCATAAACTGGTGCCTCTGGACAATGACTTCACAGGTCCCACTGTCGAGGCTGTTCTTACCATGCTGGCAGGGAGCCAGACGAGGCTGCCGGCCCAGGCTCCTTTTCCCAAGTTCCACCCAGACGCTGCGTGCGCCGTCATCCTGCTGAAATGTAAACCCCAGATTCAGCTGTGTTTGTTATGGTTGCGCCGGCCCTCAGTGAACACACAACGCTGTCACAACGTAGCTATAACAGCGGGGCAATATTTCAACAACAATCTATTTGGTCAGCTGCAATTACATCACTAGGTGGTCAAACACATTAGTTTGCTGGAATGATAATTAGGATTATTTCACGGGCAGTCTTAGCAAGGGTCCTAGACACTGTCCTTATTTCCTAACACGCCTCGACATTTAATACTGAAGTTTAAGTCAAGTGCTTTTAAGTGTGTTTTTACAGTGTCTGAACTTGACCCCACTGGACTGTGTTCACAGGAGCACCATCATGACTGTTTTTGCTGGGGATGCTCTATGTAACAGCAGGGCCTGCTGTACCCCATCGTCTCTTTTAATCATCCAGCCACAGTGTAAACAATAGTTTAGACTGAACACTAGTGTTGCCCTTGAGATCACTGGCCTGCTGCACTAATGGCTATTTACTTTCCAGGGAAAATAAGTAACCAAGAAAGCCTATTTTTATCCTGAAATGACCCCGGTGTCAACCCCAGCGAGGTGAGGGGGGGACACATCCTTAACTTTAATCAAACCGCCGGCCCTGCAGGCTGCACGCTGGTGCAACAGCCTCCGCGTGATTAATTTTTTTTTCCTGTCCTCTTGTCAGCTCATATGACCCAAAGTCACGGTAACACAGCAGATTCCAAGAGGATTTAATGTTAAAATATAAATCCATAGTCTGTCTGCAAGTAGCTGGGGGTCCACGCAGTGTGGCATCAGTCGGGTGGGTAATTTATTGTGGGAGCTAAGTGTTTCCATTTGCAGTAAGCGCCACTAAAAACAGACTCGCTGGAGATTTCTGGGGGGCCCACGCTTGTAAAAGTACTGATGCAGTGTGAGCTGGCTCAGGGCCTGACAACCTGTTTGCGGAGCGGTATAGATGGGGTTTTAATGAATACATAATCCAGTCATCACAAAAAGGACTCCTCACATGTGCCAAAGTTGTGACTCTGGACTGTTGTGTTCTTATTTATGCAGACAAATGGGATGCATTTTAAGAAAATGATTTCCAAAGAAAATAAACAAGACCTGGAAAGAAAATTCTGTTGTTGGTTACTGTTACTGTGCTCACGTACATGAAAAGATTAAAATGCAGAGCAGCTATTAGTTTTAACCACCAGGATCAAATATGACCATTAAATGATTCAATGAAAGGGAGGAAATCAAGAAAAAATATTTCTGGAAAAAATGTTTTGGATGTTAGCCTCTCCAAATATACATAGAGAGCAGTTTTCACATGTGTACTTTATACCCAGTAGACAGTACAGTATCCCACCTGACCCCACCCACTGTAAATACAATAATACTGTCCTCATATGAAGTGCAAAGGTCATAATGCAATGAATTTTTGTAGCTGATGAATTAAAACTTACCATCAATATCTCACTGCTGCCCCCTACTGAATCCAGTGAGCACACATAATAATTTTGTGAAAATTGACATTAGTTATTAATTAATATTATTTGTTTTATCACCGCATGACAAACAAGATGGTTCAGTTACACAAGTTAACCCTGTTTTGACAGGTGGGTGTGATCAGTTATCTATTTGTAATCCAGTTGAGAGAAGGAGAAAACAGTTTAAGCTCCACTCCTATGTTACTTTATGCTGTTTACAAGGCTCATTATTAGAAGGTAGGTCAGCTCAATTTCTGTCAATTATTCACATTAAAATACTGTTTTCTCTCAGCGGTCTTTCCAGTGGGAAGACTGTTAAAACAAACTTCATTCTAAAAAATTGTGTCTGATGGTAGGGCCATATTTTCTCACAGTAAAACCTTTAGTTACAGCATCACTAATACTCTTTTCTGATTCACTTAAATCTACAGGCACAATCTGCATACATGTAATTTACTCAGTAACATCATTAACTAACAAACCACCAGTATTATTATCCAACCTAAGTCATTATAAACAGTCAGTCCATACAATACAATGTTAACATGATTAGAATCAGTTTTTCTGCTGAACCAATCTTTACACTTGCACATATCAATTTACATAAATTAAATTATTGTTTATTATTCAGTAAAGTAACAATATTGAACAAAATAGCAAGTGATACAGCATGTACACGCTAGAAACCAAGCACTTCAGCAGAGTCCAGGTACATTGTAATGTGGGATTTCACCTGGACTTGATTTGAGACTGATACTACTGTATAAAACCACAGCCAAGTTTGGTTTGGCTGCCTAGCTGTTAACTCTGTCGCGCAGAAATGAGAAAAGTTTGTGAAACACAAGCCAGAAAACCAAAGTGCGCCTCAAAGACCAAGGAAAACATAACAATAAGTGCAAGAGCACATGATATCATCATGCAGCTCAGCATCTGGGAAAGTACCATATTAACAGCCATGCAGAGCACATTTATGGTTTGACTAAACCAAAGACGGACCCGAATCCAAACAATGTATGTGCGAAGAATGTATATTTTACAAGAAATAGAGTCAAATCCACAGGTTATGTGTGTCGAATAATATTCATCTAAAACAGAGGAGAAAATGTTACCACGCTGATAGCCAGACACAAGGAGATGATGTTGATGCTGAGTGTCATATCACTTTCTGCTGCAGACTACATATACACCCCCTGGTTGGACTCAAGCACCTTCCTTCCAGGAACGTTTTCTCCCAGTTCTAACATTAACCAACAGGCCTGATTTCCTGAAACCAGAAACTCCCTCAGCAAAAGGAAACCCAGCAACACCTGCACGAGCAAGAAGCCGGCCAGGACGTGAGTCAAAAATCAGGCCATTAGACCTAGACGTAGTCTAATAGTGCAGTGAAAGTGAAATCTCTCTAATATTTTGTTAATATATTCTACGTCTGCTGCTCAACATCGACAGTTACTCATGAGTGTAGTTGATGACAGACGCTGTGCATTGTTAAAATATATTATCTAAATAAGAGCATGTGACTCTGAAAGGAGCATTATGTAAAAACTGCACATCCAAAAATAAGTACAGCAGTCCAAACAAATTGGATCCATAGACTGTAATGTTGTAAACTGACAATAACAAGTGACGACTAGTCCTCAGCTGTTTATAACAGTCAATTGTCTGTCAATGTAAAGGGAAGCCTGTTATCCTGAAAATAAAAGCCCACTGCTTTGAAAATACACAATCTGGGGTTTGAGTTCAGTGACTGCAAGTCTTACTGCCTGCCAGACTCCATTAATATGTTGTATCAATTTAACCATCATAAACATCTACTCAGACTGTTAATGATTTCTGCAGACTCATAAACAGACACTAACTCATTTGGTGAACATTCTGCATTAATTTTAGTGTGAAACCAGTAAACAATAACAGTAATTCCAGCCTGGAATAGAAATTACAAGGAGTTGTCAGAGAAGTGTGTATCTCTACTTAGCATGTTTCCTTGATTTCTGATGACATATCATGGTCATTTCATAATTTATTGCACTAAATATATTACAGATTTTCCCTTTAAAGAGAACTGCAGCATTATTTAAACAGTGCCAAATAAAGCAATGCTTCAATTCTACAAATATGTAACAAATAGACATTGAAAAGCAATTCCTGTGGATGATGACTCCAGTCTATTTGTACTGCAGTCACATGGCTCCATATTTTGGAGTGCAGTGCAACCCACATGTGCCCTCGTAGCCCACAAACTCGAGCTGCTTTTTCCCAGCCAGAGTTGATTGATTGGCCATCAATGGAGACACGCTCCTCGAATGAGAGAGCACTCGCCGCAGAACTATCGAGTAAACAGACTTGGAAGTCAAGGCCAGCAAAATCCCTTGTGTCTCCATACCATCCGTTAGGAAGGCAAAGCCGGATCTCATGTATCTGTGGTCAGACAAGACCGCCACCACTTCCTCGTATTGCAAGGCTGCTTTCAAAACCACGCCAGTGTGTGCTCTATTTCCCTAACCTTTTTTAAGGGTTGGAATTCACATAACCATGTGGTGTGCTTCTGGAGTTTGGGACTTCCAAAATCTCACTGTTTATCACTCAAATCAACAAAAATAAACAGTCCACAGTGAAGACGTTCTCAACCATGCTGGAAGAATGTTTCATAATGTCATAACTAGACATCCCTTCAGTGTTATCATGTGCTTGTGCTTTCAGTCTCACATTTTCATGGTAGACTTTGTTTAATAGAAGTGATAGGTTCACGCTAACTGGGAGCAGATTGTTGAGTGACGCTGTCGGTCTCCTTTCAAACCCCTTTAAGCACGGCGTCTTCCTGATTCATAATTGAGTGCTCAACCCCTTGCCAAATGAAATCTGGTCCACTGTTGACGTGAAGTAGTCCCCACTTTTGGTGAAAGCAGCCTTGCCAGGGGTGGTCAGCTGATGCCAACAGTCTTTGTGCCAACAGGATGTTATAATAGTAGAGCATATAAAGTGAGGCACTTCCACACAACAGCATGCACAGCGGCTGAAGCAGTAATTAACATCCGTTTCTAGTTTGTACGTGTTTTGATACTCTCTGTTGCAATTTGTCACTTGGGAGACAGCTCTGAGGGGCGTTGGCTGTTGACTTTTTGTTAAGAAATAAAGCCTGGTTAGAATTCAGGAGACTCATTTCAGTGCCTCTGACTTCTTCCAAACTAACTAAACCTAATTTTCTTTCCAGTTAATAAATTATGTTGTTCCTTTGGCTTTAATGGTCATTTTATGCCAGGATACTATTCTGATTTCAGTCGATTGGTTGTTTAAAATCTCCAGCTTGCCTTTAAAAATATTTCCAAGGCATTCATCTCCAGCTGGAGTTAAAAGGTGATGTTGTTTGCGAAAGCTAAAAATTCTCAACTAGTGAAATCCACATGGTCCCTATATATAGTTGAGGATTATGTATGTATGCCTCATAACAATTTATCTTACAAAACACAAAGATTTATGGGGATTTATTGGCAGAATATGGCAGAAATGGAATATAATCTTCATAAGTATGTTGGAAACTATAATGGTAACAGCCTATTTGAAAACCTAACAAAATAATGGAGCCCTCTGAGCAAACCTAACATGAAGTTCCTTGTTACACAAGTAGAGTACTTTGTAAAGCATTACTCCAACACTGCGCTAGGTACCACTAAATCCCACCCACTGGGCCTTTAAGAACTGAGGGTGAAAACGGCACTTATTTTACAATGTCTTGTAAAGGTTGCTGAGCTTTGTTTCTTTTAGATCATAATTATGAAAAAAATTACAATTATAAGGATGCTGCTAGTGCTAGTGAGTTTACTCAGATTCAGGCCTGCTGATGATGTTTACCACTTAGCCCACAGATTCATACAAATATACTCTTCAGAATTATCATTTGGAGTTCAATATTTGCTCTCCTCTTTAGCTCTGTTTTGGTCTCCACCATCTGTTGAGGGAAATATCTGGCTCTTTAGCAGCTAATTGTTCAACTATGTTCACCAGTTAGTCAATTTTGCCAACAGCTGCAGCTAGAGATGCTGATGAGAGCGCTGAGTGAACCAAGACAATGAGCTCAAAGACGCTAAAATGCTCCGCAGATCTCAGGGGAACTGTAGAGTCTGGTGGGCACAGTGGATTTGTCACTGTGAATGACACCTTTCACATGCAGATTTATAATTTTAACCATTACCAATATAAAAATATATAATATTGTATCTGAATAAACAAACTACTGACCTTACTAATTATAATTTCAGACTTTTATTGCATTTTATATGCTATGACAGACTTTCAATGGTGATAACTACAAAGCTGATAAAAAGGAATTAATTCCAACACTTACAATGCCAGTTGTTTTACTTTATTTATTCATTTGTTTGCTATAAGAAAGATGCAGGTGTACTTTTCCCTTAATATTTAGAGCTAACCGTTCAGTCGTACCCAGTGTCAGGATACATTTGGTATCATCAGCATAAAGAACCCTCTATACAACACAGAAATCATTATTTTAAAAACAGTTTTGAAGTTAAACTGACAGATAATTGCAAACTCACCGTGATAACAGACCACAATAAAATCACTTAATTACAATGCATGTGTCAGTCATTTACAGATAATACAGGTTTAGAATATTATCGATCATTAGCGAGACATATACAGTAGATGTGGACCTCAACATGTAGTATTTAATGTGAAATATTAAAAAGGAGAGGCTGTGTGTGTTCTTGTTTTTAAGAGTTCCAGAACTTAATTGCACATTTACAGTCTTCTGCTATATATTCTGATGGGACAATTTCACTTGATGCAATACAAAGCAGTAATATTGAGACATGCAACATTAAGCCACAAGGAAACCATGTCCAGAGAGGATAAGTGACACCTGAGAGAGACAAGTCATCAGGACAGAAATGGTTATAAAAAGGATGAATGGCAGTACATCATCAGAAAGACAGATATTACTGTGATGATACTGGAAACTGTCAGTCTATTACTAACCTTCACTCCACTGAACAAATCAATGTTATCACTTACCCTTACAAATTCTGCTATTTAAAAACATTTGTCTTGCAAATAATACCAATGAAAGCAACATGCAGTTTGTTTTAAATTTGTTTGTGCAGAGAGAATAGAGTATTTTCTTTGTTGAAGTTTTTCTTGAACTTTTTTTAATGTCCATTTTCCCCATCTCTGTCATTGTCATCGCTGTCTTCTGCTGTGTCCAGGGGAAGGTATAAACTGCTCAGATACTCATGGAGTCATCAGCTTGCATTTTCACCTGCCTGCTTCACTAGGAGGCGATTACATGCAATGAGGATTCATGCTATTCCCCCAATTCTAAATCAGTAGGACTCACCAGTACACAGACAAGAATGTGATCCCTCACTGGCTTCCAACCACAAACACCTATGGGGTGAGTTCTTTCTCCTTCGTGGCAATCAGGGGCACATTTAGGCAATATACCAACAGGTCATGTCAATTTTACTTCCTTTCTTTCCAGAGAATCTGAACCAAGTGATGATAAAGTATATAGAGCGTATGCACATGATGTCACATGTTGCACCTACAGTGGCAGAAAGACTGAGTGGCAGTGTTAGTGTTCAGATTGAATGCCATGAAAACACAAAAAACACATTTAAAATGAGAAAGAGCTGTTGGGTGATTGACTGTACAAAGAGATTCAACAACTTATCAGCGAGATCTTTTTACAAAGTGCCAAAAGCTAAAGAAAAGACAAGAAAATGGACTGTTGCAATTCACTGGAATCCAGGCACTGAAATGAGGATTTTTGGTTGCCATTATGTGTCAGGTATGTTGGATATTTGGTAAAATCACACCTTATGTTATATACCCTTGACTGACTGACTGATGTTACTGATGACCACTTTAATTTCTCCAACAAATCCCACCTTGAAATTATGTTACAAACAAGTGGTCACTTTTGCAGGCCTTCTTTTCTTTGTTTATTTCCCCAGCATCGAAATCAGGTACATATAAATGTCAGGAAACCCAATTCCTGGCCACATGTCAACGTCCATGGACCACTGTGTCTTTGGTACGTTCTAAGGATCACTGTTAAATTTACGCAGCTAATCCATTGTTTTACTCTTGGTTTGGTATTTTCCCGAACTAAACGTAGCCATGTTTCAGGATGTTTTGCCACTCAGTCTGCCTGAGAGGACTTGTTCCGGTGAGAAAGTGACATCAGTGCATAACCTCTATTGTTTCTACATGGCAACTCCAAAAACTAAGAACATTAAAAAAGTTGTGCAGCTGATAGCTTCTAAGCCAAATGCAGTCCTAATAATGTTAGCCACAGCTGCAGGATGCACATCTGCAGGAGGGCTCATTTATCTCAACCACACATTGTTTCAAATAAAATAACCACATAAAAAAGACTAATTTACATTTGCACAAAAGAATTAACTTATGTCACACCAAAAGACTGCAGAAATGTATGAACCCACATATGAGACAAATGATTTCTCTAAAAGAAAGAGCAACCCTTTAGACATACTGTAAAAGTCTTCTTATTTAAAGTCATAATCACGGGATATTGGTGAACATCCTAATAGTTGAACAAACTTTGATGCACTTTACAGAAATAACCGATGCTTGAACCCATGTGACTTTCATCAAATGCAACAAAAATCCTATGAACCATTTAGACTATACTCAATTCCCCAGTGCTGTACTCCAGTGTTCTCACACTGTATCAATCCCATGACGACAATGAGGAAGCTTACAGTGCATTTCTCAGGCAGGACATGGTGTCTGCATGGCGGTCAGAGCTACAGCAGTCTCTTCATGCGGCAGGTGTGCTTGTCTATGTGCATGGTGGCTCGGTCAGTGGAGCTGGTCAGGACATCCAGAACTTCATCCTGTCGTTCCAGCTCCGTCTCTGCCTCCAGGGCAAGATTCTTCAGCTGCATCAGCATCTGCAAACACACACACAATCCAATACTTACACACACTCAGTTGTTTAAGCAATTACACACCAGCCCCGAGTGAACAACTAAGGAGCAAGACACAAATAAAAGAAGATTAAATACAGAAACCTACAGAAAATTGGTGAGCAGTTGCAGGGTGGAACATGTGGACCATGTGTGGAGACGTGTAAAGACGGGGTCAGGGAGTTAGAAGGCGAGTGTGTTCGTGAAGGAGAGAAAGAGGAGCAGATGAGAGTGAACTTTTCATTTAATTCAGAGTAGGGCCCCACCGATGCTGGATTTTTACGACGATTGCCGATATCAGGAGTAAAGAAAAATGTATGATAATAATATATTAGCCGATATTCATTATACAGAATATAATATACAGGGTAAAGAATATATTCATAAACATACACAAAATATATCTATAAAGCCTGAATTAAGAAAAATGATTAAAAAAAAACAGAATCCTGCCTATAAAAGCTAACAAATAAAAACAATCTGCATCATTTTCTGTTTAAATATTTTATATAGGTACATATCAGACAACATATTAGGGCTGGGATGCTTATCTCCCGATTTGATAGTATCACAATACTTGTTTGCCGATTCAATATGTACAGTATTACAATTCACACTAGACCAGGAAAAAGTTGAATCATACACTTTTAGAGCCTGTATATCAAGGGTAATATTTCCAAAAATAATAATCACATGCAAGTCAGTTTTATTTCAACAGCATCATTTCTAAACTGCACATAAAAAAGTAGTAAATAAAATACTTCCATAGACCAGAGGAAACATATGCATTAAAGTATGAGCATGTGAGTAAAAATGGATCTGTTTGCTAAGACAATATATTGCAATTGCAATGCTAATTTCTGTTAAAGCATAAACAGCACTAAGTGCTATTTATTTATATATGCATATAATCCATTGAGCCGTTAAAAAATGATTTAGGAATTGTAAAAAAAAAAAGTATCACAATACTTAAAAGAATCATTTTTTTCTCAAACCCTACATCATATACATCAGTACTGATATAGACCAATATAACTGTGATAGAACAATATCGGGCTGATGATATCAGTTGACTGATACATCGGTTGGGCTCTAATTCAGAGTTTTCTCTTCTCCCTTTGGCAACAAATATAATCTCCTGCTGCTTACTGTATGCAGACGAGAAAGAAACTTTACAACACCAACCATGATTCAATAACAGCTACTCATGTGGCTGATATTACAATGCAGTATTTCATATTGTGCAGCATATGAAGTCTTGGCTTATCTCCTGGGATCATTCAAATCATATACTGTTTTCTGCTCTCAGTGGGTTTAAGGAATACTGTGACTACATCTCCATAGTCCAGCAACTGTGTATGTTATGGTTGATGGAACAACTTAAATATACGATGATGTGCCAAGCAAAACCTAATAAACACTCCTCCAAACCCTACCACCATGGTTTCTAAACTAATATTATGTTATGTTACACATGCACACACATACACACACATACACACACGGACGTTATGTCAGGTTTTTTGACTGGCCGGTGCACATGGACATTGCAACTGAGCACAGAAACAGTTCCAGACAGCAGTTTGAAAAACAGATAGTATGTCAATACACACCGTGGAACAACTGTATTCACTCACTCAGGTCTGTGACTTTACAATTGCATCTGGGAGAAAATGACTGAATCACACCTTGCAGTTAACATTTTAACATTCACAGGAGTTTTGGTGTGTCATAGAAAAACACAGAAAATGAATATTTTTAGCTGCTGCTTATATGATGGTTAGAGGACTTAAGTCATGTAGAAAGCCCTAAAATTAAACATTTAGGCTAGAGCTAATAGAAAAATACATGAGCTAAAATGCCTAGTGTCTCGTGCCTGAGTGGGGTAATTTCTGGACTGTGAATTAATAGAGAAAAGTAGTGCATGAAATCTAAGAAATACTTTATCGTTCTTATGAGTTTGTACAGTTAACAAGTAGGAATTTCCAACCTCAAACATTACTCATATAAAAATGCTTTTACAAAGGGGAATATTTGCCAAAGCATTTAGGGCAGGACATGAAACTGCGTGACCCACTGTAGATTCTAATCTGGACATGAATTACATTAAGAGTAGGGTGTGTGCAGAAGCGTAGCATTAAGTCCAAATTGGCAGCCTTTGAAGTTTGAACCATTATCAGCTGCAGACAATACGCCATTTCTAAACACAATAGACCAGCCAAATTGTATCACTGGCCCAATGTTGCTACTGCTGTGATAAATGTGTTTGAAAAAAGATTATATAGACAAAAAACAATAGTCAAACACTGTACATTGTTATTAAGTACAATAATTAACTAAATATTAGGCATAAAGTGCTAACAATGCCTCATTTGAGATAGGATTTATGCAGTGTGTAGACAAAACATTGTATCGGAAAGGACTTTGTAACTGAACTTCGATGGAAAGTCTGCAAGAAAGGTGGGTCACATGAGGCTGCAAGGAAGTGTCCAGTATTTGTCACACACAGGATACTGAATATGTTAACCATATCCTTACTTGTTGCTTTCTATTTGTGAATTTTATTCCTCTTTGACATGGAATTTTCCAGTTTTTCTGGCACATATGATATTCAGTTTTACATTTCTAAATTAATGTGCTTGTAACGTGGGAACAAATGTCCTGTGTTGCTTTCATAAAACACATATCAAAGTGCTGATTGACAATTATCTTTTGTAGCTAGCAACTATCTCTTATTAGAGCCAGACTGGTAAATAGGCTGAGCAAATATATCAGTTTGTTTATCACAAATATGTCTGTGAATGTCGAGTGATAAGCAACAAGAAATGGCAGTAGCTAAAGAACCCCTTGAGATATATAGAGATGGACAACATGACAGTTCCCCAGAAGTAAAGTCAAACCACCTCCATCTCCCCCTGGTGGCTGGCCACAGTATAGGTTACAAACCCTGTCCCCTCCATGTTAGTAGATTGGACATGAATCAACTTTAAAAAGTACATGTCAAATAAATTTTAGGCAGTTTTTTATCATGTTGATGTTTGTTCATCATGTGTTCATTTTTCTGCTAAGTTTATTTTTGATTTGTTATTTGATGCTTTAAAAAGTGGGTTTCATGCCATGATTGACAGCTGAGCCCTGCTTGTGATTGAGTCAGCTGGCTGTGTGGGTGGGACCTCGACACCTCAGCTCCAGCAGAGATGACTATGGTTCAATTGCTCACTTAAAAGGAAAAAGCTGTTAAAAGACTTGGGAGGTAAAAAACAAAAAAAACAAAGCAATTGTCCTCGTCTCTGGGCATAACTTAGTGCTAATACTGCATGCCTCTATGGGATGTAAGTATGCAGCCAATTACCAGCATTATTAAATCTGGAAAGCATTCTGCGTGCTTAATGGCTCACTAATGCTGGTGAGATTTACTCTTTAGGTATCAAATGACGAGGCATTTTTAGATACTTGATTGTACTGAAGCAATTCAGTCGATGCCATAAAAACATCAAAGTTCGGCCCAGTTCTAACTGGTGTTCACCCTGGTGTGTCCCATCTTTGTAGAAGTGATTGCAATGATGGTTTGTTATTGATTTGTTGGACATTATTTTGTCTTCACCCTGTATCAAGAATCTAATCTTGGCACCAGGTAGTAGAACCATGATGTCTTCTCATGAAGTCTACAATTATACATTCGTCTTAATACCGTACGTGATGTGTATCTATATGATGTAACAAAAACAAGTAGTTTACTGAAAAGGTTTTACATAAAATATCATGTTCTAAGCTACCTGGAATAGTGGGTCACATATAAAAAAAAAATTCTCTGAATCATAGGTTTGGATTTGCGTCACTGTGTAGGTCTTGCCACCACAGACCATGTCTGTAACATTTCTCA